>JAKCPI010025245.1:0-15600 GCA_023213315.1 Euborellia annulipes
TTTATTTTTAATTTACTTATATTATTACATAAGTTTGTCAGTACAATAATTGTATTATTTTATGTCAATTTTATCAAACATATTACATTTCTCTAGATTTTTATATTTTGTTAAAAACATTTTACCCTAAATAAACCTAAATCCATTTAGACTTCAGGCTTTTATTAAATATAAGTAAATTAAAAAAAAATGTATTTTGCGGGCCTGATGATGGTAGTTGGGCTACCGAAACTGATGCTAGCCAGTCGCCAGACTTAGAATAAACCACACAACAATAAATTACTATTTTTATTGTTTTCTTGAACCACAACCCCACGTTGGTCAAAAACCGCAATAAATCCCTCCTCTTCTTGAAATATTAAAATTTATATGTATTATAACTATCCGCTTATTTCTAAGGGGGTGTCGCCTTAAAAAAATCTTGAAAATTCAAAATAAAAGCCGTTTTAGAGCACATTTTCTATTAAAATTTATTTTTCTCTATATCTCTAAAACCATGCCTGATGGAAAAATTCTATCTACATATCAGTATAAAAAATGTACTAGATTCACTAATCAGATTTCTTGTGAAGGAAACCTTGTCGACCAGTGTGATAAAAAATAAAAGCTCTCTCTTGTTCGAAAATAATGGAAATCGCGTGATGGCCACATCATAACAAAATTCTCTCTTATCATTAATATTAATATAAATTTAGTTCACATAATATATTAATCCACTTGACAGAATTTTATTAATAAAATCATTTTCTATTATATAAAGAAAAAAATCAATTTTTTTTTTTCTTTCTCACTGATTTTAATCTCGTTAATTCGTTTTTGACTCTAAATAGAGCGCTGGCTACATGTGAAACTTCAAGGGTTCTTTTTTAATCACGCAAAATATTCCTTTTTTTTTTTTAAACATGTTTTAATAAAAGTTTGTTCTAAAGAAAATGTCACGAAATTTATTTTTGGTGATTAAACCTAGGATCTCGAATGGTGTGGTTTTGCACTTGCATTAGAATCCCGCTGTCGAAAATCCAAAATGAAGGCGGTATTTAGTGAATTTGTTAATGAAGATATTTATCTTTTTCTGCATCCGAGGTCATTTAAACTTCGTCTCCATCTTCCTCAATTAATTAGGATGCTAATTGGGCCGGGAATCAAACCCCTTCCCTTATAATCTTCCCTTCAAAAGTTGGATTGATCATCAATCCTTCTATTTTTCTTACGATTTGCCTTTTAATTTTCTAAATCTATTCTCTCCCCCTTTTCCCTTTTTTTTTTTGGATTTTTATTAATGATTTTTAATTTAACAGCAGGAAAATTTCAAAATGTTGAAAAAAATAAAGATGTGAGCCGAAACTTTAATAGTGAACTGGAAATCAATTTAAAAAATAATCCTATCTTCTTTTACAAAATTAAATTTTTGAAGTTTAGACGTCAACGCTAGACACTGGTGTGTCATCTTCAGGAATGATTTTAACAACTAAGTTGATTTCAATCTAGGTGTAAAGTTCCGGTTACACTTTAAATCCACTTTTCTATTTCTAACATTTTTGAAAATAAGTATTTTTTTTGTTTTTTAATCCCAACTGAGATAAGAAATCACTTCTAAAGATGACACAATACCTGTCGGAGATATGTATTTAGTACATTGATTTATAAAATAAATAATAATTAACTTTATTTAAAATGAATTGGTTACCAATAAATTTGAAATAAATAACGGCGCGGTCTAAATGACCTCAAATAAAAAATCTGGTGTGACTGGTAGCACAGCACACACTGGTAAAGCGGTCTAAAGTTATGTCGTGCTTGTCACACCAGATTCGATATTTTTATGAATATAGGTACACGTTTTGAAGTTGCACCTGTAAAACCAGGCCATCCATTGACAATTATTTTCTTTTTTTCTAATTTTAAAATTCGGGTTGATTATTATTATTTTTTGAAATCGAACCGACCCACTTATGCTCTGGACGCAAACCTGTAACTGGCCTAGAGATTATGGTCATGGTGTGAGTCTCAGCACCTACCTGTAGCCTACTCCTTTCGGGTAAAAAAATGCCCCACTGTTAGAGAACCTTCTCTACGTCACAGCTTTTTACTAAATAAAACGGTCTAAAGTTATGTCGTGTGCTTGTTTCCCAGATTCGATATTTTTATGAATATAGGTACACACGTTTTGAAGTTGCACCTGTAAAACCAACCCATCCATTGACAATTATTTTCTTTTTTTTTTTTTAATTTTAAAATTCGGGTTGATTATTATTGTTTTTGAAACTCGAACCAGGACTCTTATTCTCGGGACGCAAACCCACCCGCCTTAGTTATGGTTATTGTGTGAGTCTCAGCACCTTCCTGTAGCCTACTCCTTTTAAAAAATGCCCCACTGTTAGAGAACCTTCTCTACGTCACAGCAACTCCCTCAGCACTTTGAATTTGTCTTGTGGTGGAATACAATATTCAAATCCAGGGTGTTTATATTTAATGAAAATGCGAACACCGATCTCTTAAAAAAATAGAAGATCGACATCCTACCTCACCAGCGAGTTTAAATGAATCAATATCATAGATAGGATAAAGAATTAAAAAAAAAAATTCATTATTTGATTTTTTTGTAAATGGATGTCATTTTTTTTATCATAAAATGAAATTGAATTTTAGATTAAAAATATTTTGTGAAATTTAAAAGCTCTCATGTTTGCCAACTTAACAGACAGACAGAGAGAGAGAGAGAGAGAAAATGAACGTCCGTCTGGCAGCAGCAAAAACCCTTGCGATTCCTCCCCCACTCTTGTCTATCCAGATGGTAATTTGAAAATCCCCTAATTAAAAGACCCTTTATAGATGGATATAGAATTTAGAAATATATAATCTTAAAATATGAGATCCGATCATTAAACACAACATACACACCAGGGCTTAACAATGGGCTTTTTTTTTTTATTTATCCCTGGAGCCAACAGCGCGTAATCCCTGGAATCAGGATTATGCTAATCATATCTCTCTATAATGTCACCATTATCATGGACATTACTCATACGCCTTTTTTTCCCTGCCTTTCTTTTTCTTCTTCTCTCAGGCGGATAATTTTCGATTTAGAAATCGACCCAATCGGTCAAATCCCCTTCCCCCACCCCCCACTCTCTTATCATGAATCCAGTTTGTTGGAAACGGCTTATCGTTCGCGTGCGAAAACTTTGTGATATATTGATGTATGTGTGTTTGAGTGTGTGTGGGTGTGTGTCTAGATAGATACGTACGTATTACAGAGAGACGTGCTATGCCCTGAGCGAATTCTCGAACACGTCTACATATGTGCAAATGTATGGTGGATATCATATTCACGGATTTCTCTCTCTCTTGGGACTCACAAAAATTCCTCACACTTTGACTGTGGATTTAACAAAAAAAGAAATATTCTAATATTTTTCTTTTACATAATAAACCCAGGGAATATTAATATTAGAACTAGCCGCGCCGCCCGCCGGCGGGTTTCGGGGTCTAGCCAGGTGGGCTTGGCCTCCCCTGGACTTCCTCAACTGGCTCGGGCTCGCCTGCGGCGGACCCTAGCCTTTTCTTTATTATTATTATTATTTTTTTTTTTTTTTAAACACTCACACTTTTTTCCTATTCACACAGTCTTTTCGGCAACTTAGGCCATTTAACACTTTGTACGATACTCGTTATTTGTAAATATATCTATTGGGGATCCAGGCATTCTTATTTAATTTTTTAACAAGAATGAGAGATTATTTTTATTGGTGAGGCCAAACATCCCATGGTCCCTGGGAAACTAACCCAGGATCTCCAGCATTTACGGGGCATAGGCGTGCTGTCCATTGCATCAGGCCACCGGACCCTCGACTCGATTCTGGGTATCCAAATCTTCTTATTCTTCTTCTTCTGTCCTCGCCATTATTAATCCCGCGGTGCGGGTCTGGGTATCCAAATGCCTTAAATAAAATCATCAGACTGCCTGGAGTGCGAACCCGCGACTTTCGGTTTTCATCAGCAGTTACTTAATTCAGATGGGTCGTTCACAATTAAATTCAAATACTTCTTGACCTCTACCCTTCACCGTTTCAAAAATTTTTTCGAATATTATGTTCGAGACAAATTCCATCATTCTATTCTGGAGGAATCAGGCTAAGAGTGAAGATCCACTGAAGAAGAGAAAGTTTCTGAAATATTTCAATTTAATTTGAAACCATCAATTTGCATTAAATAATTTAGTACTTGAAAAAAAAAAAAACTCTTTTTTACCATCTGTATGATCAGTCTACGCCACTGTGAAGTAGTAAATAATTCAAAATTAAAACTAACCGTTTGATATAGGGAATTTAAATTATACACTAGGTTATGTGTTTCAAAATTGTTATTTTTTTGCCAGGGGACCTGGCAACAGTCCCCACAATCGTTGCGGCTAAGCGATTTCAAACTCGGGGAAACCTCGGTTTGTAAACCCAAGTAATCAGCATGTGGAACGTCCCTCGATAACTATCGATATATATCAATAATATATGGACCCTGTTACGCATTATTGTGTCAAGCACCATCTACCGAGTTATCTGAGAAAATTAACATTAAAGGTTTTTGTTTTATTGGATTATATATAATTTTTTTTTTTGTCAATTGTGCAAGTAACATTAAAAATAATTTTTTTTAGGCTTAACTCAATTTTGAATTTTTTGGTCTTTGACACACCATTGCATAACAGGGTCCAATTAATAGTATATTTAATGTTACTTGCAAAATTGACAAAAAAATTAAACATAATCTAACCAAAACAAAAAACTTTAATGTTAATTTTCTCAAAACTCGGTAGCTGGCGCTTGACACTCTAATGCGTAACAGGGTCCATATATATATATATATATACACATTTCAAACCCCTAAATGGCCTGAGTAGCCGAAAGGGCAAATTAGAAAAAATTATATTTTTTCCCCTGTCAACAAAATGTGTGCCTATTAATACTTTAGTTATTTTCTTACTGTTAGTGTTATTTTCTTGTCTCTTGTTTTTATCAAAATAAAATTTTATAAAATGGAAATATTTTTTAATTAGAAATTCAATTAAATTTCCGTAGCATTTTTTTTTTTTAAACCAATGTTGGCATTCATGTATTATTCATCCACGGATTGGGATCGGGATTTCCAAATATGACTCTAACGAGTGTTTAATAAATCCAAGAGAGAGAGAGGCTTCTGGGCACCAGCGGTGTCCCCTCTCTCTCTCTCACTCTAATCCACGCTAGGGTGTTGTTAAATATTGAATATGAGATTGGCATTATCGCACCCTCCGTTATTACAATAATATTAAAGAGTGTCATTTAATACCCGAGGAGAAGAGATCCTCGTCGTATGCAAATGGAGGGAGGGGTTAATTTCACTCTGCCTTCTATGATTTATACATCAAAAAGGGGGTGGTCAAGGCAGTTATCTATCCTCAGAACAAAAGTCTTTTACTGATAAAACAACAATGTCTTGGAGGGGGGATTATCTCTCAAACAAAAAGGATTTCGAACAAAAATTTTCTCTAACAATAACACGTAGATAAGGCCAAAAAGTGTTGTTGTCTTATGAAAAGGTGTGTGTGTGTGTGTGTGTGTGTGTGTGTGGTGACATCATCACAAAAAACGATTTTAATCAGATGCCTGTTAAGACATTAACGCCCTTGTAATAAAATGTATAATTTATACCCGAAATGTTAGGGTCTGTCTGTCTTCTTTTTTTTTTTTTTATACCTGGGAAATATTATATTATGTTCAACTGGTAACGCCCTTTCGGGCTGTTAAAATATTGATTTGATTGTTGAATAGAGAGAGAGAGAGAAGAGCTCACAGGGCGGTTCAAAAAAATCATTTCCAATGAATTTATTCTTGAAGTGGAATAAATCAATCAATTTAACTAATATTCAGGTCTTTTTTTTAAAACAGACACGTTAAAATTTAACATCAACAAATGGGTGTTAAAAAGTAAAGTAATAACACCAGTGTAAAAAAAAAACACAAAAATTTTTAATGCTAAAAAATATAAATTTATATAAAAATATTATTATTTTTTATAAAACTAGCATTCATTTGGAAAATTGCTCGTTGTGGCTAATAATCGCGCCTTCCCTTACGCTAGCCGGCGTCTCACAGTTTGGAAAACGCTGCTCTAAACCAAATTTTAACAGCGACCTTAACATTTTAATTTTTAGCACTATTCTCATTTTGTTCTCAAAATTGTTTGAAGCACACTTTACTCTTATACTTCATAGGAAGGATAGGAGAAATACTTGTCATGGTAACAAAATAAAAAAAAAAAAATATTTGCTCATGTTTATAAATCTACATCTTGAATTTTAATATTT
Source organism: Euborellia annulipes (assembly GCA_023213315.1). Taxonomy (NCBI): domain Eukaryota; kingdom Metazoa; phylum Arthropoda; class Insecta; order Dermaptera; family Anisolabididae; genus Euborellia; species Euborellia annulipes. Next base: position 6,344 of record JAKCPI010025245.1, read on the forward strand.
CGGTTGAAACTAAAAATATCTCGACCCAAAAAAATCTGGTGTGACATGCACAGAACACAACTTTCGATTACCGAATGTAAGAGAAAGTTGTGTGCTGTGCGACCAGTCACACCAGATTTTTAATTATTAGTTGCTATTCAATTAACAAATTTGATTTATTTATAATAAGCCTCACTTGTATCCCAAGATCAGAGGTAAGAAATTTTGAACCTCTTTTATTACTAATTGAACCTAAAAGTTTTCAACCTCCTCCACAAGTTTATTATATTTCCAATTGATTAAAAAAAAAAAGGTAAAAGGGAGGATAATTAAAAAATTCAGAGAATCAATTTTAAATTGAATAGAGAGAGAGAGAGAGACGAGGGATGAAAAGAAAGGAAGAAAGAAGGGGCTCTGCTTCGTTTCCTGATCATTTCTTCAAGAAAAAGAAGTGACCCTTACGGATTGATTTGAAAGTAAAATTAGAAAAAAAAAATTGAAGAAGGAGAGAGAGGAAGAATAAACAATTTAAACGACAGAAAATTAAAAAGAAAAATCCTCCTCCTCCTAAAAAAATAAGGGAAGAAAGATTTTCTCATTTCTCCCTCTCTCTCTCTTTTTTTTCCATTCATTCAGCATCTTTTTATTTGTCTAAAGAAATCGCTTTTTTTTAATGATATTATATTTAAAGAGATTTCTTTGTGTGTTTGTGTTGTTAAAAGATATATTTAAGGATTTTCAAAAATCCTAAAACTCCATTTCGACGTAGAAAGTAGATAGTTATGCCAGTCTTTCCATACACATACCATTTATATCTATAATTCACAATATCTAGCACATTTATTAAAACTTTTGTGGTTTGTATAATTATTATGGAAGTTTTTAATTAGAGACCACATTTTGTAGTAATTATTTATTAAAAATATAAATACTGTACGACGTTTCAGCTGCTTATTCTGCAGCCGTTTTCAACACTGTGCACTTGCTCAGACTCAGTTCACTTTGGTTCTTGATTTGGACTTACACTCTAAAAAAAAAAATTTAATTTTAGTGCGTTTTGGAATACTAAATTTACAAATTTCACTTGTAAATGATAACTATCATGGATTTATCTAATAAATTTATGCATTTTAAACATTTTAAAATTACAATTTTCTTCGAAAAATAGAGTATGTATTGTAAATTTACTTACATTGTATAATAAATAATTTTTGATAAAAATTGTATTTTTGTCGAAAGCAGTTTGGTAATCTTAAAATTACCACACAATTGCACTCTAATTTTCAAATGTCTTTAAAATTTAAATACATTTGAAAATGATTTTTGCAAAGATTTACTAAATTTAGTATGTTTTTGTTTATGAAATTTGCTTCCTACACAATTGTAAAATCACCAAAAGTTTTTATTGATTTATACAAAATACAAACAAAAACATACTTAATTTAGTAAGTCTTTGCAAAAAACATTTACAAATGTTTTGTAATTTTCGAAAGCCGTTTGAAAATAAGAAAGAAAATGCATTGTAATTATCAGTGGCGTATATAGAAATTTTTTTTAGGGAGGGGGTGGGGGGGGGGGGTCGAACTCAAAAAATTTTCTGCAGGGAAAATTTTTTGACCAAACTAAATTTTTTTTCCATCAGGGCTGCAAAATTTTTTCCCCATCCATGAAAATAATGTTACGTTTTTTTAGGGACACAAAATTTTTCCCCCTACGAAACTAAATTGTCCGTTGAGCGGCAAAATTGTTCACCCTGCCGGTAAATCTATTTTACCCTTTTTTTTAGGCAGACGAAATTTTTCCGGGGGGGGGGGGGAGACCACCTGGCCTATATATACTCTCTGTTCACTGTATACCCGTGTATATGGGGGGGGGGGGGGGCTCTTGGCTCTTGGCTCCTTATATACCCTCTGTATAGGCCTTATATACGCCCCTGGTAATTATAGACATTTGAAAATTAGAGTGCAATTGTGTGGTAATTTTAGAATTCACCAACTGTTTAAAAAAAAAAAAATACATTTTTTACTATACAAATTATGTAAAATTACAATATATTCTATTTTTCGAAGAAAATTGTAATTTTAAAATTTTTTTTTTTTTTTTTTTTTGTAAATATTTGAAGGCATAAACTTGTATATTTAGTAGTTAAATGCATAGTAGTTATCATTTACAAGGGAAATTTGCATTTGTTCAAAAAACAGTAAAATTAATTTTATTTTTTTACAGTGTAATATCTTCAGCTATATAGGGCCTACCTCTTTTTAAATAAAATTTAACTAGATACAAACTGTTGAACACGAGACATAAGTTCCATCATCGTAACTACGCCCTTTAAAGTCTTTTTTTTTATATCCCTACATCATCATCATCATTATCATCATGCCTTATTTAAAATTATATTCTTGTTCTCTTTCAAAGCAAAAAAAAAAAAAAAATGACAAGCTATCTAATGAAATTTTTTAAGCCGCCTCCCCCCCCCCCCCCTTGAGAAAGAAAAATTAATATTAGCGACGTGAAGCAGAAGGAAAAAAAGAAGAAGAAGAAAAAAGTTGTGACCTAGTTTCCACCACAGATAGATTGTATAATTATGGTGAATGTGAAGTTAACGCGATGTTAGTTATCCGCTTAACGAAATTATTAAAGAAAAAAAAAATAAAGAGAGAGAAAAATGATTCAACATAGCATCAACTCTATTCAGTATAAGATACTTTGTATTAATGAGATTCATCTGATACTCGAGAAAAAAAAAAATAAAACGGGGAAAAAATGAGCGAGAGAGTTATTTTTAATAAATTTCATTAAAAAGTAAAAAGAGAGAAAAAAAGAAGAGTTATAATTAAAACTTATCAGGTTTTTTTTATAATTATATAAGACTCTTTGAATTCTGGAAATTATTATAAAACAAGATATTAAGCGCCTTTAAATTTCCGAAATTAAGAAAAAAATGTGTGCTGTGCGACCAGTCACTCCAGATAACCCCTCCCCCGAGAAACACCTCTGGATCCGCCAATGCTTGCAGCACAGTTTTTCAAACTGGGAGACGCGGACTAGTCTAATGGGAGGCGCGAATATTAGCCACAGCGAGCAATTTTACAAATGATTGCTAAAGTTTTTAAAGTGAAACTTTATTTTTATCGACACAAATTTTTTCGCCTATCTATCAGCATGTCGCGTTACATGTCGTGACGTCAGAAGCCGTGACGTCACAATTCGTGACGTCACCAACGACTCGCACCAGGTTTCTTCGCATAAACTCCGAAACTACTGGTCCGATTTTCATGGTGTTTTTTTTAATGGGTAGAAAATTATCCAGGGGTGGCTTTAGGATATCATTATATCAAATTAGGGGTAGGGAACCCCCCTTATGAGGGGTTCACAAATCTCTCACCCGATATTAATAAAATTTAAAATGACGCTTCTCTAAGGTGTAAATAATTGAAAAATGGTATTTCAGACCTCAGAAAGTTCTATCGGCCCTACCAGGGGGAACCTCTCCCCTTAAATTTATTACTTTCTCTTACCTATGTATATATGTAATATATATAGAGAGAAAGTATTGGATTCATGTCAAAAATTCGATGTCGAGATTTTGATGGATCTTCACGTTTTGAGGTCCCCTGAATCCAAAAAAGTGGTTTTCGCGACATGGTCTGTCTTGTGTGTGTGGGTGGGTGGGTGGGTGTGTGTGTGTGTGGGTGGGTGGGTGGGTGTGTGTTCAATTTTAAGCATGAAGGAATTGAGCTACGAGGTTGAAATTTTATATTTAAGTTAAACACCTCCCGGGACCGGAAAAATAAGCTTTAAATCAAAATCGGCCAAAGAGTACTAGTACTTTACTGATGTACTTTTTCAGTTTTTTTTCGATTTTCTCAAAATTTGCTCCAACGATTTTTTTTAAATTCAAAAATCAATTATTTTTTAGATGTTCTTTAAAATGTATATTCTCATTTTGCGATTGAAATCTTCTGAAGACCACTTTACTCTTGTATTTCATAGGGAAGATAGGAGAAATGGTTGCCATAGTAACAAAATATAAATATTTTCCCATACTTATAAATTTTACATCTGAATTCATATGTTCCGTACTGTCGGGAACTAAATACATTCCTATACCAAACGTCGCGGGTTCGGACCCAGGCAGTCCGATGATTTTATTTAAGCCATTTGGATACCAGATGGCTTAAATAGAAATGCCTGAACCCCCAATATATATATTACTTCAACGGTTATCGTCTAAAAGTCTTAAATGGCCTCAGTTGCCGAAAAGACTGTGTGAATGTGTGTGTGAGTGTGAGTGTGAATGAGAAAAAAGTGTGAATGTTTTTATTTAAAAAAAAAAAAAAAACTAAATACATGTCGACACAAAAAATCTGGTGTGACAAGCACAGTACACATCTTTCGATTACCGAAGGTAAGAGAAAGTTGTGTGCTGTGCGCCAGTCTACCAGATTTTTACAATCGATTTTAATAAATTTTGTTGGATTAGCGCAATTATAAATACTATTTGGTCTGGCTGACCTAAAATAAAGCAGACAACAATAAACCATTATTTTTTATTGTTTTTCTTGAGCCATAACAACTTGGTCAAAAACCGCAATAAATCTTCCTACGCTTCAAATAGATTTTAATAAAATTTAAAATGACTCTTTTCTATGGTGTAAATAATTGAAAAATGGAAAAATCAACCAAGTACATTAAATTATTAGCTACCTACCATGCTGACATCTCTTTTTTTGGCTTACTTTTGAATACACACAACGCCCTCTTCTCGGAAAAAACATGCGTAACTTCTATTATACCTCCTGAACCCTCTTAATAAGAGTTAATTTAAAGCTGGATGAAAGATGTTGACGAGTAGAAGAAGAAAAGAGATTTCATTTATTAAGACACATAAAGCTGACCTTTCGGTCTTGGCAAAGACTATTTTGTGCTGAGAATATGAGTTCATTGTTGAATACTCAATTATATAATTCAGAAACTTAAAATTACACGATCTAGGGTAAAGGTAGTCCGCCCGCCGCGAAAGCGTGGAGATCCTGGTTCGACTCCAGGGGGCGCAATTTCTGCCCAATCAAACACGAACTCTGGCAAATTTATTATCTTAAACGATATATTGACTGGCTTAATTACAGTTTATTTGAGCGTTGTTTGAAAAAAAGTTCCATCTCTTTTCAAAAAGTTTATTATAAATTAAGTTGATAATCTCAATTATTTCAACTTATTATAACTTTAATTTTGTGAATTATATAATTGGGTATTCATCACTCTGAAGATGATCTTGACCAAGACCGAAACGCCATCTTAATAAAATGAAATAAATACTAACTGCTTCTCTTTTTTATTTCTTCAAACAATAATTATAATTTGAAAGCCACCTTACTTCCTAGATTAATTATTCGTGTGAATCTCCCCTCTCGGCCAAATAGACATTTATTTTCATTGTCCATAGTTACTTAACCTCCCTTTCCGTTTTCGTTTTCCTCTTCGCGTTGCGAAACGACGCCAGTCGTCGTCGCCGTCGACAAAAAAAAAAAAAAAAAGCCGTACGTATTTTCACCCAGGACAATCAATCTTCGCAAATGCTCTGCTAGTTTTTCAAACAACACACACACACACACATATACAAGTTTTTCTTCTCATCTTTTCTAAAATATATAAATCATCAATATAAAATATGATGAGTTTCCGTTTCTCTGTTTAGAAGAAGGGGATGGCGATGTTGCTATCGATATATATATATTTACAAACAAAAAGGAAACAAATCGACATGAAAATAAGAAACTGCACGGGTCTAATCAACGTAGTTGGCTGGAGTCATTCAACACCGGAATGAGAAAAAAAGTAAAAAGAGAGACACTCGCAAAATGAGAACATTTGTCTTTCTCTCTTTCTTTATAATGAGACTTTTTAAGATAACGAGAATTGAATAGAAAAATTGTTTCCTTTTTGTTTGATTGTTTATTTATACAATTCTCAACAAATGACTTTTAATAACATCATCAGATTCTGTGATTATTATTTTTTTGATGTGACACCGACTTACAATGCATGTAAACTGGCCAGGTAGGGAAGTTGGATAAAAGCTCGTTATCGGCTCGAATAATTCGTTAGTCTTATGAGGTACTATTATTCTGAACATACAGTTAGAAAGCATGATTCTTCAGCTAAAAATTTCACCATTTATTTTTTTCCTATTATTTCATTTTCCCGAGTGAGAGCGCGCAGCGCGAAATTCTTATTTGAAAGTTTAAACCATTGTAGATTCTGAACGGCTAATCAGATCAGGCCATTCTGATGCCATTCAGACTCTCGACGCTGTTTTTTTTTTTTTTTTACTTTTGCCTATTCGGCTACTAAGGCTATTAGGGGTTTCAAAACATTACATATTTATATTTGATGAAGCTTAGATATTTATTTTCGAGGTAGTTTTTTTTTTTAATCTTTTTATTTGTTTTAATTTGTTTTTTTTTCGGCATAGACCCGTCCCTATTTATTTCAAATGATTGGGATCCATTTCCTTTTATGTGAATAAAATTTAAGATACTTTTTATTTGTAAGTTAATTTTTGCTTGGCGGATGATAATCAAAATCAAAATACAAAAAAACAAATCTATTTATCTGCTCAACAAGTGTTTATCCTAATTGGTGTATCAAAATTTAACAAGATAAAGTATTTTAAAATAAAAATTTATATATATAGTTATAGGCCTATATATAAAAAAAAAAAAACTGATTAAAAACACTCACCCTAGAGTTTAGAAAGATAATTTAAAGATCCAGATTAGGAAATGATAGAGACTGAACACATACCTGGAACAAAAGAAAAAAATATTTTATTATTATATTGTATAGGGAGAACCAGGGGAATCCCGCCACTCGGGGTTATTCCGCCACCCCTCATATATTACAATCCGTTGGAAGTAGAACCCCGCAGAAATTACAGGCGCCTACTTGACTCTCGAAATTCGCTCAAACGATTTTGATTAAAATTCAAAAATCAATTATTTTTTTAGATGCTCTTTAAAATGTATATTCTCATTTTGCCATTGAAATCTTCTGAAGACCACTTCACTCTTGTACTTCATAGAAAAGATAGGAGAAATGGTTGTCATGGTAACAAAATATAAATATTTTCCCTTATAAATTTTACACCTTGAAATTCGAATGTACCGCACTGTCGGAAACTAAATATATGTCGACACAAAAAATCTGGTGTGACAAGCACAGCACAAACTTTCGATTACTGAAGGTAAGAGAAAGTTGTGTGCTCTGCTTCTCACACCAGATTTTTTCTTTAAGTTGGCGTCATTCCCCTGGTCTCACCTACTCATTAATGCTACAATATTTTAAATAAAAAAAAAAAAAAAAACTCTTGTAACCTAAAGATTGTATTTATCTCAGAAATCAAGAATTTTTATTTAATTATTTTAAATAGAAATCAATTTTTTTTTTTGTTTCTCCTCAAAATTATTAAAATAGCGATAATTTTATTATATCATAATTTTAAAATAAATTGAAATAATCATATTTTTAATTGAATAACTCGGTGTGAAAAGGAAGATCCGTTTCCCTTTTACGCCGCTCCCCCTGCATAATTGCAATATAGGTGTCTAATAAAATAATAGGCCATTAATAAGTCGGATCTGCAGGTAATTAAATGTAAAGCTAATAGCAGTGACTATTTTCGGGCATCGATTTTCAGTAAGGATATGAGAGGGTCTCATTCGATGGGTCTAATTAACACCCCCCTCTGCCTTAACTCCGATAAATCACGACTCCCCCCACCCCCGCCCCTCTTCCTTGCGTCGTCTACGCCTTCTGCTGCTTCTTTAACTTGATTAAATTAAGAGTCCCTCCTTCGACTCCCATCAATTACTAAGCGCACTTTAAATGAAGGCGTCTTCTCTCTGTGTATGTATGAGTGAGTTCACTTTACGCCATTGCAGGAAATTACATTAACGCTTCTATTGTCAACACTGATAAAGATTTGTCTGTAAAGTGAGAGATAGAAAAAAAAAACTATAAGAATCGATTAGATCAAAGATTTCTCTCTCTATTTGATTTCTCATTATCATCTGATGATAGACTCAAGTGAAGGAAAATTTTGTTCTCCCTCCTTTTAGCCCATTACAGGACTAGATTATCAATTACTCCTACAAAATTTTACATTCTTGTATTTTAGAGTTGGATTAGAAATCAAGTCGAATTTATAAAAATCTGGTGTGATTGTCGCACCAGATTTTTTGTGTCGACATGTATTTAGTTTCCGACAGTAAGGTACATTCGATTTTTTTTTAACGTTCACACTTTTTTCTCATTCACACTCACATTCAGCGGCGTAGCCTTTGAGGGCAGAGGCGGCGAACTGGGGTGCCGTTTTTCGTTCGACTTTTTTTTTTTCTTTTTAGTATTCGAATCTCTTTCGAGCTTTTTTTTTTTTTTGTAATATTTATCCGGTTTTGTGATATAAAATGAATTTATTATGAAATTACAAAAAAAGCCGGATATTTTAGGAAAAAATCTGGTGTGACTGGCGCACAGCACACAACTTTCTCTTACCCTTCGGTAAGAGAAAGTTGCGCACTGTGCTGGTCACACCAGATTTGTTGTGTCGAGATATATTTAGTTTCCGATAGCACCTTAGTTTCAAACTTGCATTTTAAATGTTGACTGCTTGAAATAAACTATGGTTATTTTTCAAAATTTTAATCTCATATTTGGACATTTTATACACAATATAGAATCGTAAATAAATACAAAATTTCATAAGAATTGGAAAAAAAAATTTTAAATGCCTAAAAAAGTTCCAAAAGGGACCCCCTTTTGAATCGAAATTAACATACAAATCCCTATAGGAAATTAACATTGTTCCTATGCGAAGATTAGGTGGAAAGTTTAAAACGCGTAGAAAGAGAGAAGATAATTTTGTGAGAGAGAGAGAGATATATGTTTTCTCCGAAACAATCACAGGCAGAAATAAAATAAAAATAAATGGGAATTTCAATAATAATTGATTTTTAATCTAATAAAAAGAAAAAGATTTAAATTCCGTTACCATGGCAACCATTTCTCCTATCTTTGCTATGAAGCACAAGAGTAAAGTGTGCTTCAAACAATTTTGAGGGCAAAACGAGAATATACATTTGAAAGAGCATCTAAAAAATAATTGATTTTTGAATTTTAATCAAAATCGTTAGAGCGAATTTTGAGAAAATCGAAAAAAAACTGAAAAAGTACATCAGTAAAGTACTAGTACTTTTTGGCCGATTTTGATTAAA
>JAKCPI010025246.1:0-31237 GCA_023213315.1 Euborellia annulipes
AAAAAATAAAAAAACCTCCTTCATTTATTGTTGTGAAAATAGAAAGCAGCAATAATGATTTTTCTCTCTCTTGCACAAATACCGTTTTAATTCCTCTAGTTTCTCTGTTAGAATTATTTTAGTTGATTACCTTGCTAAAGAGAGATCTTTTAATCGGGTTCTCCTATCAGCTGGACCTTCACCGAACAGATGAAATTGGTTCTCCTAATTTTCGGAGATTGTTTTTCCCTTCTTATCATCTGTTGATACATTTATTTGCCGGGCTCGTTTTCTTCTCTCGAATTAGCCAAGAAGAGCAGCTCGATCTTTATTCATTTCTGCCTCTAAATCCAAATATTCTAAAACAAATTATTTTAATTAATTAATTTAACCTAAATCTTTTCATATAATTTTTTTAAAATAATTTTTAATTATTTTATTATATGAAGATAACTCTCCTTGTTTTTTATATCCTCCAGTTCCAGCCAAGGGCGGGTCCAGGGGGGGATGTTTCTCGGGGGGGGGCTAATCTGGTGTGACTCGTCGCACAGCACATTTTTTTTTCTTAATTTCGGTAATTTAAAGGCGCATTCTGTACTTGTTTGCCAGAATATAAATCCAAATCAAATTTTTAAGTATTAATTTTAAAATTTTACATTAAAAATAATTTTTTTTCGAAAAAAAGTATTTTTTTCAAATCTCGGGGGGGGGTCATTACCCCCTTTACCCCCCCCCTCCCTTGTATCCGCCCGTCCCAACAAACTTTGGGTACTGATTGTATATATATAGATATATCTTGTAATTCTAGATTACGTATTTATTTGAATTTGAGAATCCTTGGCGATTTTTGTCCATTTTAATAAACTTAATTAAAGGATCAGGATGTAATCCATTAGCGGCGAATACATCCTGATCCTTCAATTAAATATTTATTTGTTCGAAATTCATATCTTTTTAATTGTATAAATCATAAAGTTCGAGTTTTTTACTCTTGGAAAACAAAGAGGTATTAGTAAAATAAATCACTTTAAGAAATATTAAGTGATTAAAGAGGTGTGATGTTTAATATAGGGGGAAATTTTTTGAGTTCTATTGCCTATTTTTCGCAAATATTAAAAGCTTTATTTAACCAGTAAATAAAAATTAGTAGTTAAAATGTAAGTAGTTACAATTGTTTGAAAAGAAGAAATTACAAATGATATAATATATAATCTGTTAGTTCATAGAATATATATATGATGTATCTAACTTACACAACGTAAGTTGTTTTTAAGAGTGAAAAAAAGAACACCTTCAGGATGAAATACTTGAATATATATATATATATATATATATATATATACATTTAAAATAATAGAATGTGGTTTATTTTATTAGAAGCACCCTGACTTGCTCACATATGATAATTTCATTGTTTTTATGAAAGGAGATGGAAATCTTTATTATAAATTTGTTTACCTTTTAATCACGTAAGTTTCCATTAAGAATTGTTCATTTTATTTCTAAAATGAATGAAAATATATAATAAACATGGGTGTGATTAATTACTCACTCTACCTGTCGCCTAAATGTATATAAATTAAATAAAAAAAAAAAAAGAATGAGCATTACTCTATTTAAAAATGTGTATATTATTAGGAAAATATATTTACCATCAGAAATATTGATATTTCCCTGTTCAGAAGTAGAAGGTGCCGAAGTTGTCGTTTCAGATATTTCCATCTCAAGTTCTTTTTCTTTAGCTGCAGCTGCAATTGAAGCTGCAGCCGTTGCAAGACGATTCCTTTCTTGTTCCTCAAGTGATCCATAATGAATTAAATTTTGTTTTTTCACATAAATTATATCCTCATCATCTGACATGTTGAGATTTGTATTGAAAAATCTGAAATAATGTTATTTATTAAGTTAATATATTACAATCGAAATATTATTTTAATCAAAAATACTTACAGAAATATATAAATATAAATAAATTAATTTAATAACAAAATATAAGTTATTACAAACAATTAAGCAAATTATAAGTTAAAAGAGTGTCTTTTATCGAATTTTTTAAACTGAAATTATCTTGGAAATGGTGGTGTGCGGCTGGTGACTGAAACGATGGCGCTAGTGTGCCAACCTTCAACACCATCTTATGGATTTTAAAAGAACTAAATTAATAACAAAAATTTAAATAAATAACATTCATATAATTATTTTAATTATTCAAGTTGTTTTAAATTAAGTATATTCATTTTGTAATTCAAGTTTTAAAATTAATTAATTCATACAAATTTCTAAATTGTTACTTGTAAGCAAATACTTGAATGATTTATAACTTGCGCACAAAATTGGCGCAAGAATTTGAACTCTTTAAAAGCTAAATGAATATATTTATTTATAAGACATAACTAAAATTATCAAATTAATGATAGGTAAGAATATTTGTTTTTATTTTTACTTTACTATTGACACTGTTGAGAATTTTTTTTTTTTTAATTAAACTTTTCAAAAATGATTGACGAATACGTTTTTGCACTATTTTTGAAAAATATATCTTTTAGATATCTGTTTTACTTGTTATTATTTATTTAATAAAAACTGTTTTTTATGTTATAACTTAGGCCTCCTGTCACCTGCTAAGATCCCCACCGATGAATGGTCCATGACCTTTTAATTCCTGTCACGAACGGGCAGGGCCGGATTGGGAAGTCGCAGCGGCTCGGGAAAATTCTAGCTCGACCGGCCTCAAATTTTTAAGAGCCAAATCGGAAAAAAAAATTCGCCCCTTGCGGAACCTATGTTTTCCGCCCTACGGGAAATTTTGTTTTTGCGGAACCTAAGTTTTCCGCCCCGGCTACCGTTGATATATTATACAGTATATATCAAGGGCGGATACAAGGGGGGGGGTAAAGGGGGTAATTACTCCCCCTCCCGAGATTTGAAAAAACGGAAAAAATTTTAGAAACCGCGAACGGAGCATGAAAAATTTTTGGTTCCGCAAACGGAACATGTGGAAAAATTTGGTTCCGCGAACGGCACATAAAAAAATTTTTGGTTCCGCGGGCGAAAAAAACTTAGTGTCTCTAAAAAAAAGGTAAAATTTTTAGTTCCGCAAACGGCACACGAAAAATTTTTGGTTCCGCGAACGGCACATGAAAAATTTCTTGTTTCGCGGGCGGAAAAATTTTTTGGTCTCTAAAAAAAAAAGGTAAAATATTTTTCCGACTGGGAAAAATTTTTGGTCCCGCGAACGGCAAACGAAAAATTTTTGGATCCGCGAACAGCACATGAAAAATTTTTTGGTTCCGCGAAAAACAAAATTTTTCGTAGAAAAACTTTTGAGAACAGGTCCCCCCCCCCGAAAAAAATTTCTATATACGCCCACACCAGATTACCCCCCCCCGAGAAACACCTCTGGATCAGTGGCGTCATTTCAACTTTTTCTTGGGGGGCAAACATTTTTTTTCTTAAAATTTACTTACAAATGGGTACTCAAATTTAGCCAAAACATATTTAATTTAATTAATTGTTTAATTTTGTACAGTTTGTATACTCGTAGATGTATTTTGGAGTATTTTATTTAGAATAATATAAAATTTTATAAAAATCAGAGCCCTTAGGGGGCAAATGCCCCCCTGCCCCCCCCAAATGACGCCACTGCTCTGGATCCGCCCTTGGTATATATTATATTATTATTATTATTATTATTATTGATATTATCTATATATTATAATTGCGGAGTGTCCGCCTGTCCGAGAGTCCGTCTGTCACGCTCTGTTTGACCAACCTCCAGTTGGAATTTTGAAAAGAAAATTTGCAGTCTTTAAAAAAAAAAATTAGCTAAAAAATTTCTTTTTCCCCAAAAAAAAAAAAGGGGGGGGGTGTTAATTCCCTTCCCCCCCCCCCTTCAAAAAAAAAAGTTTAAATTTTCATTTAGAATATATCAGAATCAGAAAAAAATAGCCTCGGGGATTTATTCCTCCTGTCGCCTCTGTCTGCTGCCCTGCGTCTATGACTAGAAATGAAGTAGGAAGAAGGACGTCATTTTTTTTTTGTTTTTTTTTTTCATAAAGGAATCGATCACCTTAAACAAAATTTTAAATAAAATATTTTTGTATCTATAATATGTTCATGAATTATTCTGACATCTTCATTTTTACAGGCGTGATGATGAGATTTTGTATAAAAAGAAGAAATAAATAAATATAAAATAAAACAGGCACTATAAAAAGTAGTAGGAATTTTAATTTTTTTAGTAAAAAAAAATTTTATAATTTAAATATATATGTACAAATGTTTCAATTTAAAAACTATGTATAAAAAAATCACTTTTTTTTTTAAAGATCGAGGATGATGATTTAGTAACAAAATAAAAAAATGAGTTTTATATTACAAGATATGAGTATTATTTTATCTATGTAGGTGTTGTAACAGTTGTTGTAGATTCTTTGGCTGCTTTTTTTTGTTTTATCTTCTCTTTACGTCTTGAATTTTTATCTTCAAAATATTTCTCAATCTCATCAAGAGATTTGCCTTTAGTTTCAGGAACAAATATTAAGACAAAAACACACGAGGCGAGACAAAGTACGGCATAAAGCCAAAATGTGCCATGCTGGCCCATAACTTCTTTCAGATCATGATAGGTTTTAATTACAATAAACATCATGCCTAAATTAAAAGCACCTGCTACAGATGAAAGGTGACTTCGTTGTCTAACGGGTAGTAATTCGCCCATTAATAAAAATGGAATACTACAATAGCCTATACTAAATGATATCATAAAAAATATAAGACTAATAAGTGGAAGAAGTCCTAAAGATGCAGCTTCCCCTCTGGAATTTAAGAAAAAATAAGTTCCAAGAGCAGCCATCGCTAAGGCCATTCCGCTTCCTGATATTAGAAGCAACGGTCTTCGGCCTGCTCGGTCGATTACAAATAATGATAGAAAATTTGTAACTAATTGCACCAGACCAACAATAATAGTAGCGAGATGATCATCAATAGGCGTGTCAGCGGATCGGAAAATGGCAACGGTGTAAAAAATAATGGCATCAATTCCGCTGACTTGTTGAAAGACAAGAAGCATCAGAGAAATGAGCAACGGCAACAAAACAGGGCGACGGAGGAAATCTTTGATTGTTAATTTGGCTGGTTTCGATTGTGCATTTTTTTCATTTTTTTGTTGTGTTATTGTCTTCTCTTTTCCTGATTCCGTTGTATTGATATCATTTTTTGTTTCAAGTTCGACATCTTCAATAATATATTCCGGCGCCACTGTGAAAATGCTTGTCCGTCTGATTGAATCTCTCTTAAATTGTCCGCGTGGTGGTTGTTTCAGCCAGGCCAATGCTTTATCTGCCTCTTCATATTTTCCACGAGCTAAAAGCCAAGCAGGAGATTCCGGTAGAGGTATAAGAACTAGAAGAAGAAGTGCGGGACAGGCAGCTGATACATAGGCGAGTTCACTCCAAGGAAGCCAGGCTCCTAATCCATAGGATACCAGAATGCCTCCAGCCATAAAAAGAGCAGGAAGAGATCCAAGGATGCCTCGAACCTCAGGATTCGAACACTCGCTTACCTGAAAATTAATTGAAAAATTGTAATTTTGCAATATTTTTTTATAACATCAGAGCTTGGTAGCGACCGACCCCTAAAAATTGTGCAAAAAAATCGAATAAAATAAATTTTGTTTTTCTCATTAGGTAGAACAATGGCGGGGTGAACTACAGCAAAAAAAAACAATTTTGGCCATCACCCTAGGCTTTACGATGTATTTACATAACCAACATAACAAAAGCAAAACTCCTAAAATTTTATAAAATTTGGTCAAATCCTATGTTTATCAATTTGAAGGGATGCCAAACAAGGGCGGATAAAAGGGGGTAAAGGGGGTAATTTCCCCCTTTGAGATTTGAAAAAAATACTTTTTTTCGAAAAAAAATTTGATTTGTATTTATATTCTGGCAAACAAGTACAGAATGCGCCTTTAAATTACCGAAATTAAGAAAAAATTGTGTGCTGTGCGACCAGTCACACCAGATTACCCCCCCCCCCCCCCGAGAAACACCTCTGGATCCGCCCTTGATACCAAACGATGTATTTACATTGTTTATCGTTTTGAATGCATAATAAATGATCTATTTATGGGATAGCTTAATATTTAATAAAACAAGCAACGGTTAAATAATATTTAAATGTAACACACAATGTTCACAAAAAGAAGTGAAATCTCAGCCCAAAACTTCGGAGATGCAAAAAGGGGCGCCTCGCATTATTTGCAAAAAGGGGCGCCCCGCCTCGCATTATTTTTGCCCAGAGTCGAGGTTAAATCGAAAAAAATGCGCCTCGCTTTTCTGATTTATATAAAAGCGAGGATATATGAAACAAATAAAATTCTGTAGGGGTTTTATTTAAGTGAAAATATTTCCTCGCTATTATATAAATCAGAAAAGCGAGGCGTATTTTTTTTTATTTCACCTCGACTATGGGCAAAAATAATGCGAGGCGCCCCTTTTTGAATCTACGATGTTTTGGGCTGAGATTTAATTTTTCGAAATTCATAATTTTTTTTTTTAAATAAAAAAAAATGTTCTTAAAATGAAGAAAAAAAGAGTGGAAGGAAAAAATAATAAAAAGTAAAAATATTTAAAAAAAAGGGAGGGGGCTGAATGTATTCTCCTAATCGCTTTAACTAAGTTTAAAAACTTTTTTATATTCAGTACCAGTGCCGGCTTTATTCCGTCTTTCCGACTTTTTACCTAAATCTTCGGCTTTTTTTTTGAAATTTCATAATAAATTCATTTTATATCACAAATCCGTAGAAAAATTACCATTTATAGGCAAAAATGAAAAAGTAACCAATCAATGTAAACAAATGTTGAATACCCTGTACTCTTTTAAAATTTAAAAATTATCAAAATTCTTCTTTTTATAGCTTTAAAAGTAAAAGTAAAAAATGAATTAGAGCGCCTAAAATATATGAGAAAACTTCCAAAGATGCCTGACTGATAAGCAGGTTGCCTATTTTGCTTTTATAAGTTAAGGCTCGCTCCTCGAACTTAGCAGAGTAGAGAGATCCCATGGACCCTTCTCGCCTTTCTATATATAAACATTTGTGAATTTGGGGACCCAAGTATTTTTCCAGGACTCTTACCACTACTCTCTTTAAAGACTAATGTTCTCTATAAGAGTGCAAAATTGAATTTCGAAATCCCTACGGGAAGTTGGTATAACAGAGCGTGACATTACTGAATTAAAATTATTAAGTCTATATATAGATAGACCTAATAAATAAAACGAGCTCTACTTACATAAACTTGAGCTGAAGGAGTAGTGATCCCGACACAAAATCCTGTAAGAAATCTGGCAACGAGGAGCATTGGCAAATTGACCGCTAATGCAATTGTAATCCAAGCACCAGCAAATATAGGTGAGATCAGCATTAAAGTTCGTTTACGTCCGATTTTTTGTAGAAATGGTCCAGCGACCAGACTCCCGATGCAGGCTCCCGAAGGGGGAATCGCACCTTAAAAACAAATTTTGATATTATTAGCAGAAGCCTAATAAATAGTTTAAGAATAATTGGACCCTGTTACGCATTAGTGTGTCAAGCGCCAACTACCGAGTTTTGAGAAAATTAACATTCAAGTTTTTTTAAATATTTTTCGAGATCTATATATTTGAATAAGATAATAGTATTCAAAATACCTCAATTCGGACTTAACAAGTCATAGGCTGGTTGCACACACACCGATTTTGGACGGCCGATTTTATGCCGGTCGTCCAAATTCCAATAGTGAACCACATGTGGGAACGGGACGTTGCACACACGCCGACCGGTGATCGTCGCCGGTAAAATACCGGTCAGCAGCCGGCCACTGCCACTGTATCGCCGGCAGTGCCGGGAATTAGTGGCGTACGTGACTAAATACCCGCTTGACACACACCGATTTTTCACCGACCATTCCAGTCTCGACTGCTCAGTGAAATTGTAGTTACCACGTTTTAACTTGTTATTAGTTTTGATAGTGCGTGTTAATTGCAATGGCTGATTTAGCGGGTTCGGACTCAGGCAGTCCGATGATTTTATTTAAGCCATTTGGATACCAGAGGGCTTAAATAGAAATGCCTGACCCCACAATATTTATATTAATTACAACGGTTATAGTCTAAAGTCTTAAATGGCCTGAGTTGCCGAAAAGACTGTGTGAGTGTGAGTGTGAGTGTGAATGGGAAAAAAGTGTGATGTTTAAAAAAAAAAAAAAAAACCTCGTGTCACCTCGTGGCAACTGATTGTTTGAACGGTAAAAATCCGGTGAGTCTGCAAGCACCTGCTACCGATAAAATATCGGTCGATTTTATACCGGCCGTCCAAAATCGGTGTGTGTGTAACCAGCCATAGATATATTCAACAAGACATGTGAGTGTTTTTTATTGGCGAGGCCAAACATCCCATGGCCCCCGGGAATCGAACCCAGGATCTCCGCCTTTCCGGGGCATAGGCGTGCTATCCATTGCACCAGGCCACCGGACCCTCGACCTATGTCGAGAAAGAATGTTAATTTTCTCAAATCTAGGTAGCTGGCGCTTGACACACTAATGCCTTACAGGGTCCATACAGGGTGTAGGAAAAGACTATTTTTCCGATTGGTATATTAAAAAAAAAAAAACTATTCCGACATAAACTAATTAAATTTCACTTTCTAATTATAAGGTCATAGAAATGCATTATTTTTTTTTTACTATCATTCATTATACATATTATTAATTATCTCATATTTTCTCTAAAACGAAACAATAATAATAAAACCTTGATTTAGAGTTCCTCAATTTACTCAATATAAAAGACAACCTCGCTATAAAATAGACCGAAAATAAAAACTAAGCCATTTCCAGGTTAAGGTTATTTTTTTTTTTTTTGTTAAAAAAAACGCTTTTGTTTATCATAGATTCTCTGCAAAAAAAAAAATCACTTTATATAATCGTGATATGTGATTAGCGCAAAAGTCATTCTTTAATAAGAGTATTATAAAAGAGTTGAAAGTCACGCGACGAATTCGCGAATTTATTAAAATAAATAAATAAAAAAAAAAAAAAATAGAATAAAGAAAATTAGGTAGTAGTTAAGTGGTCAAAGCTTTCGGTTCAAGGCTACTCGGGTTCAAATCCAATTCGTGGCAAAAAAATTATTCAATTATATTGGAGGATCTTATTCTTCAGACATGTGACCTGCGCACCGGAGGACCCCTTTTGTAAAGATGCAATTTTAACAAGAAGGAAAGAGGAGAGAAAAATTATTTTGCTGATTCATAGGAGTGGAATTAAAATTCTAGGGGAAAATTGAAGCCTCTCAACATATCGTCCGATCACTAGAGAGGGCATTATACTGAATTTATGTTGAGAGTATTTCGATATTACAATTTTCCAAATTATTGCTAATTTTATAAATAGTAATAAATAAATAAAATATGTTTATATAAAATTATTGTGACGTATGTCTTTGTGGATAGAAGTATTATTAAGGCGGAGTCAAAAAAAAAAAATTCCAAGACATATACAGCCAAAATTATTTCTTTTATTGTGACGTTTCGGCCATTGGTTTAGGCAATCTTCAAAATGAAATTTTAATTTTCATTCATTATGAAGATGGCCTTTAATTTTGAATTCAGAGCCGGAAAGAATGAAAATTAAAATTTAATTTATTCTTATCCCCGGCACTGAAGATGGTCTAAACCAGTGGCCGAAACGTCACAATAAAAGAAATAATTTTGGCTGAATAGAACACAATTTCAAAAATCTGGTGTGACAGCACGCCCCATACAAGTTTCAATCAGCTCCGTCATTTTAAATTTTGTTTTGAGGTGAGGCAAATTTTTCTTGAATTTCTTAAAAAATTTATTTGACATAACAAACCAAATCGTCTAATTATCTTCATTTTCTGTATCTACTTTTTTAAATATTTTAATTAGAATAAGATACAATTAAAAAGAAATTAGAATCCTTAGGAAGCGGGGTCTTATGTCCTCCCCTGTCTCGTACTTTAAAAAAAAACTAGACTATTATAAGGAATTTTTCAATGCGTTTTTTTTTTAATGAATTAAATTCATAAGAGATTATTGAGATAATTTTTTTAATGACTTATAAAAAAATTATCGTAATTAAATTTTTTGTTACCAAGCAAATACAAAAAAACAATCTGTCTAAATAATCTTAAATTTTTTTTAAATTTAAAAATGAATTTATTGTTATTATTAATTACATATTAATTAAGAAATTTTTAAAATAAGCTTAGATGATTTATTTAAAAACCAACTGTCAAATTAGTTCAGCGTTCTTGCAATAGATGGCAGGCTAGTGTAACAGCTGATCCACTTTTGGCCTATATCTAGTCTATATTTATCTATTTTTATGCTTTTATAAAAGATACATAATATATAATAACATTTATAAAGTATTTATTGTTAAAAGATCAATGAAAATCAACCAAATGCATTAAATATTATTAGCTACCATTCTGACATCTCTTGGCAAATTTTTGAATTAGTTGATTATTGGGCATACTTTTTATGACACACAACGCCATCTTATCGGGAAAAACATGCGTAACACCTTCGCTCACGAGCCCCCTTAAAAAAAAAGTTGAAAAAATCAAGATCAATTGCAAGATACTTACTAACCCAAGAGACGGCATCCTCATCAGGGACAAGATATTCGGCCGATTCTTGCATTGATGGCACGGCAGTAGAGGAGTAGCCTCGTACCAAACCAATGGTGAGATAACCGAGAGAGGCAGCCATAGCCAGGGCCAGCTAAAAAAAAAAAAGAAAAGAATTTACAAATTGAACTTATAATATTTTGTTGAAAAGATAAGACACGAATATTATTTTATATCCAATAAATACAAAAATATTTGGTAATATTAAATATTTAGGGCCGAAAGATGTCTTTTATTTTACTCAGTGCCGCAACACGGGGGGAGGGCGAGAGGGGATTATTCATAATCAGCGTTCTCTATGGTGGGGGGGAGATCATTTTGGGGCAGAATTTAGGGGCGACATAAATATATAAAAATAAATAAATTTTTTTTGGTAGGGGGCCGCAAATTATAATCTTGGTCCTGGGCGCAAGTTTTACTTGGTGCGGTCCTGATTAACTTTCTATTACCTATACATTAAAGAAAATTTTTATTAGAATTGTCTTTTTATTTTGTTTCATTGCCCCCTTATTATTTTTATTTAACAATGTTTATAGCCCCCGAGTTTGGCGTAGTAGGTAGCGTGCCTACCTCCTATACCAAACGTCGCGGGTTCGGACCCAGGCAGTCCGATGATTTTATTTAAGCCATTTGGATACCAGATGGCTTAAATAGAAATGCCTGACCCCACAATAGATATATTCTCTACAACGGTTATCGTCAAAGTCTTATATGGCCTAAGTTGCCGAAAAGACTGCATGAATGTGTGTGAATGTGAGTGTGAATGTTAAAAAAAAACAATGTTTATAATAGAGATAGGCAATCAAATAAATAAATAATGGAGATTGCTAGTAGTATTCATAGTATTCATAGACCTTGAGGGAGTAGAGTTTATTATTATAATTATTAGGAACCGACCGAATATTCGGTTTCGGCCAGTTTCGGCCAAAAATCTTGGTTTCGGCCAAAAAGTAGCCGAACCTTTCGGCCGGCCGAAACCTGAGTCTGAAAAGATGGGATGAGACTCGCATGCAAAAAAAATATGTCAAATGAATGAACCAGAAGTCATGCCATCCGACGAATGTTCACTCAAACACATTGTCAGGAGTTGCCAAGAGCCTGTATAAGCTCGAGGCAAACAACATTTGTCCTGATGAAGGCCGGAATATCGGCCGAAACGTAGACAAAAATATATGAAATAAAAACAAATTTAATTTTCTTTATTGTTTTTCTGGCTGCCTGGATATCCTCACTAGTCAAATGATTTGCACTTGAGGGAGAAAAAAATTTTGTCTCCCTAAAAAAAGTTAAAATTAAAAAAATTTCAAAAAGGTAAAATGATATGAATTTTTTATAGGAAATACAAGTTTCGGTTTCGGCCGAAACTAAGATTGAGGCCGAATATTCGGTTTCGGTTTCGGCTGAAAATCTTGTTTCGGTCGGACCCTAATAATTATATTCGTATAAGGATTCCTTCTTCCTTAAGAAAATATTACGAATAGGCGTATGAGTGAGTGGTCAAAGCGATGAGATCAAGATTGCTCGGAAATTTATCCTGACATTGGATGATAGATAGACATGTGACCCGGGCACCTGAATTTAATTCGTTTCACTCTTCCCCTCCACTCCCACCTATCCAAAGCAGTTGTCTCCGACAGGTCATATACACAATACTACAATTATCCTTCTCGTGGTCTTTTGCCCTATAATTATAAAAATGTGTGATAATACACATTTAAAAAGAATTATATAATCTCAAAAAAAATTAATGTTTTTCCTTATAAAAAAAAATCATTCTTCTTTTGATATGAATTACTATTTTACAATTGTTGGTTTAGTAGATATGATATTTTTTTTTTCTACAATATTTTGTTCAGTCATTTGGTTCTAAAAAAAAGAGGTTACCTGAAAGACTTATTGGGAGTTTTGAAAATTGATAATTTTATAGATTACGACGTGCTCTTTACGAATTTCAACTTTGCCATCTCGTATTTTTACCGCTCACGCCGCCATATTGGAAATATGGCGCCTAAATGCAGTTTTCTGACAATATCTCCTTTCCGACTCACTCCATGATAAAAACATTTATATACAAAATTAAACTAGAGAAAATTGCCTACAATTTATTTAATAACCTTTTTTTTTTGTAAAATCAATAGTTTTGGCGTACGAGCAGCGTAAAATGTATTTCAACACGAGTTTTGGCTAAAAAAAACATGCCAACACATGACATTTATTTTTTTTTTCCATTTGTTTTGTTTTGTTTTGTTGTATTTGTTATTGTATTTAAATTTGTATTGTGTTTGTTGGACCTAGCTACCGAGGACTGGTGCTTCTAAACAGGTCGTAATAAATTTATTTATTTATTTATTTATTTCATATGTAGCACTTTGTGCAGAAGTATCCGAGAATTAATAAAATTGAAACTTCATTTCACAAATCATTTATTTATTTATTTCATTTACTTTTACATGACCATGAAAATGCACTGAACCTAGACACCTTGGCTTGATAACTAATTTCTATTGCAAACAAACTATTTATAGTAGTAAAAGTAAACTATTTCTATCGGAAAAATATTATGGAAATTTTCTCTAACACTAAAGATGTCCATTTTTTTTTCTCTAGGTGTCATGAATAAAAATAAAAGAAAAAAGTATGTTTATTTGTTTCTCAATTTTCTATGATAAAATTTTATTCAATAGTTTTACACAATTTTTATCAAAAGACTAAAAAAAATAACAATGTGTAATTTTTTGTTTTTAAGGGTTGGTCCGGCCCCCTTGGACTCCATTGTAAGATCCCTAATATTGCAATAACAATAAAAAAGCAACTACTGTCTGATAATTTCAATAACTTGTTAGAGGCGTATAAAATAAATATCGCTAATAAAAAAATTAGCAGGATCAAATTATTTATTCAATAGGAAACTTGTTGAAAATAAAATTTGCTCTCAACTAAAAATAAATTTTCATGAATTTTTAATACTTTGACAAGGCATTAACTAAGAAAACGAAGATATTATTTGAAATAGAAAAGAAGATATTAATTTAAAAAAAAAATCTGGTGTGACTGTCGCACAGCAGACAACTTTTTCTTACCTTCGGTAATCGAAAGTTGTGTTCTGTGCTAAGTGTTCTCTAAAAGAAAGGGAAGACATTTTATTTACTCTGTCAAAAAATCACTCTGGATCACCCTTTAGGAAAACATTGATACAATTAGAAAATTTTTTTATTGTGAAATTTAATATTATAATTATTTTTTTTTTTAATTCATGGCTGTGCAATTTGAATCGCTTATGAAAGCTTGGAGTTCTCATGAGCATGACTTATTTATGGTTGCATACCTTACAGGAATCGGCAAATACGACTTGGATTAATTTTATTGTTAATTGTTGAGTCAGGGGATCTCTAAAGTCGAGAAAACTAAATACATTTTAATTTTTTTTATTTAGAATTTGAAATAACGCGACATGCTGATAGAGAAACGAAAAAATTTGTGTCGATCAAAATAAAGTTTCACTTTAAAAAGCAAAATGCTTAGATTTGTTTTAAGGTCTTTTTTGACATCTAAGGACAAAATATATAAATATTTTTCTGTGATTATAATAAATTTTACTTCTTGGATTCTGATATAATATTGGAAAATAAATATATGCAGTGGCGTCATTTCAACTTTTTCTTGGGGGGGGGGCAAATTTTTTCTTGGGGGGCAAACATTTTTTTTTCTTAAAATTTACTTACAAATGGGTACTCAAATTTAGCCAAAACATATTTAATTTAATTAATTGTTTAATTTTGTACAGTTTGTATACTCGTAGATGTATTTTGGAGCATTTTATTTAGAATAATATAAAATTTTATAAAAATCAGAGCCCTTGGGGGGGGCAAATGCCCCCCCCCTGCCCCCCCCCCCCAAATGACGCCACTGAATATATGTCAGAACAAAAAATTTGGTGTGACAAGTACAGAATACAATAAAAGTGTAAAATGGCTGATATTTCTAAATTTCAATTTTATATTTTTATTATTATAAAAAAAATTCAATTCAAGTGGAAAAAAGAACGCACAGAGAGCTCTTCTCGTACACAAAAAGATGTCAATATTGTTCAAATATTTTATATATTCCACAATAAAATCCATGTGTGTTTTTTAACAATCTTTGCTAAGAAATATTTATAAAAAAGAATGTTATATATTTTTTTGTGTAAAGCAACTTTCAAATATCGACGAGTGAGTTGTGTGCTGTGCGATCAGTCACACCAATTTTTTTTTCAACTCAAAATCTAGACAATATTTTTTTAAAGTCTTTTTCGGCATTCAAACTTTATTCTCATTTTTCTAAATTAATTGGGAGCCAATTTCAGCAAATCTCTATGCACAAGAAGCGAGATCTAGACCACTGTCCCTTAGCTCCAATTAGGCAAAAATAATATAAATAATATTAAAAAAAAAAGAAAAAAATTCACTCTAAGGACCCTCTAAGCAAATTCTTGAATAAAAAAAAAAAATTTAATAAAATTTACCTGTGAAATTTTAATTTCATCCCAGAGGCTGGTTTTCTTAGTTATTGGGATTGTCCCTTTTATTGGCGTTACTTTTTTCTGTATCAATTTCTCAATTAACGGATCATATTCTTCAGGTTTGCCAGGTGGCATCGCATCACCTTTCCTAGATTGATCAACACTTGATGAAACCATTTTTGCAAATAGACGACAACAAATGACATTGGCGAAATGCGAAAAGCCCGTGTCAGCAAGTGGATGGAGTATTTAAACAACTCCAAGAGCGGGGGGGGGGGGGGCAGGGGGAGGCGATTTCATTAAATCGCCACTTAAGGCGCTCAAATCAAGGGACAGACAACAGCACCAATGCCAAATGAAGGTTTTTTTTTTTTTTTTTTTTCTTTTACTCATTCACCCAACCGGAAAAGTTCAATAGCATTCAAAAATAAACAAAAGAATTCAATTATAAACAACTAGGGTGGATACGTGCGTTAATGTCAAATATCGAGAATTATGATTAGATTAAATATACGGTGGCTTTTATACATATACAGTAGTTAAAGTATTTTTTTATCTTCTATTTTATTAACATGCGTAAGAGAACAAAATTAAGATTTATATCATTTTTAAAAGTTTTGATTTTTATCAAATCAAAAATGTTGAGTTTTACGCACAAATGATTTAAAAAAAAAATTTTTTTTTTGAAACTAAAATTGTTAAATAAACAGTTTAATTTTTTTTTTAAGTCTTTTTTCGGCATCTGAGGCTATTTAAACTCCGCCAGTGGCGTGTTTGTATTTGATTTTCCTATTATTTATAAGAAAATAAATTCTTATTAAAAGTTTCGGAACAATAAAAAAATAAATATTTTAAAAACTATTCAGTTTTCGAAAAAAAAAGAGGGGGCAGGGGGGGCTATATCCCCGGGGCCCGAGCCCTCCCAGGGTTTGAGCTCCGACCTTAAAATTCTAATGAAAAATAATTTTCATGGTTTAAATTTTAATAAAAAAAATCATTTTCCTGAAATTTTTTTTTCTGAGGGTACCAGGACCCATTAAGCTCAAATCTTAAAATTATATGAACCATAAATGATAACGCTGGAGGTATTTTCAGGCCATAATAATATGCACTGAAATTGAGGAATTTTACTCCTTAGATGCCCCATAATACTTATTAACTTTGCCCATCAACCGTAGGTTGGGCAGGTAAAGTTAATGTAATTTTTTTTAATTTAAAATGCTTATAAATCAAGCTAAGTTTGATAATATTTTTCGTCTCAGAATAGCTAAAAACGCAATGCTTAATTTTCAAAAAATTTCCATACCCCCCAGACCATCCGGAAGTCGTCTGTCCGGAACTGGCCTCGATAAATTATTGTAACCCTCTGTTTAGGGAATTTCGTCAAAATTTTTACTTTCTCTTACCTATGTATATATGTAATATATATATAGAGAGAAAGTATTGGATTCATGTCAAAAATTCGATGTCGAGATTTTGATGGATCTTCACGTTTTGAGGTCCCCTGAATCCAAAAAAGTGGTTTTCGCGACATGGTCTGTCTGTGGGTGTGTGGGTGGGTGGGTGGGTGTGTGTGTGGGTGTGTGTTCAATTTTAAGGATGAAGGAATTGAGCTACGAGGTTGAAATTTTATATTTAAGTTAAACACCTCCCGGGACCGGAAAAATAAGCTTTTAATCAAAATCGGCCAAAGAGTACTAGTACTTTACTGATGTACTTTTTCAGTTTTTTTCGATTTTCTCAAAATTTGCTCCAACGATTTTTTTTAAAATTCAAAAATCAATTATTTTTTAGATGTTCTTTAAAATGTATATTCTCATTTTGCGATTGAAATCTTCTGAAGACCACTTTACTCTTGTATTTCATAGGGAAGATAGGAGAAATGGTTGCCATGGTAACAAAATATAAATATTTTCCCATACTTATAAATCTGAATTCAAATGTTCCGTACTGTCGGGAACTAAATATATGTCGACACAAAAAATCTGGTGTGACAAGCACAGAACACAACTTTCGATTACCGAAGGTAAGAGAAAGTTGTGTGCTGTGCGCCAGTCACACCAGATTTTTTATTTAAATAAACATTATATAACTGTTTCAAAAATTGTCTAAATATTGTTGGCATGAAGGCCACAATAGCCTTTTATAAACTTAGGGTCGGGGGGGGCCCGTATGATTAAGTAGCCCCGGGGCCCTCCAAGTCTGTCTGCGGCCCTGCTTGTACATTATTCCCATTAATAATGGGTCCCAAAAAAAAGATTGCGGGGGGGCAGCTAAAATACCAGTACGTTACTCAACTGTTTTGCAAAGTAATTTTTGTAGATGATACTCGCCATTTTAATTTATTGACAGAAGAAGGATCCGAAAATTAAAAAAAAATTGTTTCTATTTAATTTCTTTTGAGTGTATCTCAATCAGAAATTAAATCAGACGGTCACTTTTCATTTTATCCAACAATACCCATCAATAAATAACCTGGTCATATCGTCACAAGTATAACCATAGGCGTAGCCAGAGATTTTTGATGGGGGGGGTTTAGGATCTTTTCTCCCCCCCCCCTCCCCGACTAATAGGGCAGTATAGGGCGTCTAATGAAATATATGACTAGCCCCCCTGTACTCCCCTCGAGGTGGCTCGGGCCCGCCCTTTCTTAATTAAGTGCCGCAATTTTTCAATCAACTCGTATCAGGCAATAAATAATGGAAATCTCTTAATTTGATGTATATGTGCCTAAAATACCGGGGTGTCTCTCTATGTGTTTCTCTTGACCAGACACCTATCTCAGACCTCTTTAAGAAAAAAAATAAAAAATTTATTTATATAATAATTTTTATTATTTTTCATTTGCGAGATTTAATCAATTTTAAGCGGCTTTAATTTTTTATAAAGCATAACAAAAATCAATTCTTTTCAATGGGAAAATTCTGAATTTTCTAGAATTTTTTGCGTTTTATTTAATTTTTTTTTTTTTTAAGCTAGAGAAAATTATTATATTTTACTTTCTCTTACTCTATATATGAAATATATAGAGAGAAAAAGTATTTTGTATTATAGAGCTTAAATATCTAGTCATGGCTTGGGTCCAATGGGGGGGGGGGTTTGAACCCCCAAAACCCCCCGTGGCTACGCCTATGAGTATAACAACAAATAAATTTATCAAAGCCGGTTTAACTTGCGAGGGTGGTAAAAAAGGAGCCCTGAGATATTTAAAAAAATAAATAAAGCTTCAAAGATATCGATGAGAGAATAATAGGCAGGAAGAGAGGATGTCAGCCAAAAGGAATAAAAATCTCCATTCAGAAAAAGTTTCTGTTTTAATTAGATAAATCCATCATCAGTCGTTAAGAGCTGAAACGAGTATAAATATACAACAACAAAAATATGTATTGTTATGTAATTGTATTATATACTCGTTTCAGCTCATAAGAACTGATGATGGCTTTATTTAATTAAAACCGAAACGTCTTCTGGATTGAGATTTTTATTTGATAGAGGCTCTCCTCTGGCTTTCTTCCTGTCTATTAAACTATAAAAAAAAACTTTTGATTATAAATAATTTTAGCCTAAAATATGTATTTTCCAATGCATTTTGAAAAATCTTTAGGTTACGTCCAAATGGTTTCCGGTGTCAATTCAAGGTTAAATTTAAGAGTTTATTATCTTCTCACTGTTAACACTAAAAGTAAAAATAAACGAAATCAAAGTAGGCTATAATCTGACAAATAAATAGAAAGATTTCTTAATTTATCTAAAGAAAAAAAAAAAGATTAAATAAAAGAAAAAATTCAAGTGGATAATTTCATTTTTATCTTTTAATTAATGTTTAATCATTTTAAAAAATCATAATTTTACGTCTTTCACTCTCTCGATTTACGTTGCGTTCAATTAATTTTTCCTCTAGGAAGGTCAGGGAAAACAGCAATTTGGATATCAGAGTGTACAGAGTTAAAAAAAAGACATTTTTTGGCATAAAGCGTAGTTTATTTTAGTAAATAAAATACGTACCCCATGGCCCGGAAATGGTATGGGCGACCCTGATGCTGACCGTATTGGTGGCCAATTATTATTTGAAATTCCTATCGGGATCCCCGTTTATTAAACCGAGGTGCTTTCGTGTACGAAGACACACCCTTAAAACCCAACCGGCCTCTGGCCGTAGCCATCTTCTACCGGCACCCCGTGAAGTTACATTATTTTTTATCTCAAACTCCTCCTCCTGCGTTCAATTCTAGCTAGTGAACTAATCCTTATTTCTGGTTCCACCCGGTTCCGTTTAACCAACACCTCTTCTATGTCCTGGTTTGGGGAGGGACTCCCTCAGCACCGGCGTGTAGCCTACTCCTTTCGAAGAATGCATCACTGAGAGGGAACCCCCTTCCACAGGACGGGATCTCACAGCATTTAGGGGCCAATAAAAAATATAATCGCTTGAGTAAGCTCTGCAATGCTCTGAATAAAAGGTAATAAATTTCTACAATTTTAGTATAAGAACAGAATACCAAATTTCATATCAATCTAATTATATTGTATCTTTATATATGGTAGGTATAGGCCTACATAATTGCAGAAATGCTTTTTTTGGACTTTTGGAGGTTTAAAAAAAACAAGCTATCAAGGGCAAATGGCCAGATGCTAGGCAAATTTTTTGATTAATACATAGGTACTTCGTGTTCCATAAAGTATAAATAGTCCCAGATTTATCAGATCTTATGTTGCAATTATAAAATCCTAATTTACATAACACTGCAACCTAGTGAAGGAATGAGTAACTGTGATAGCTATGGAAAGACGTGGCGAATGCAAAAACGAATGTAGAGAGGAGAGGATTGAATAGTATGTACAAATATCCTTTAAAATGTTTTCTAGTTTTTATTTGGAAATTAGCATCCAATTTTTAAATCAACCTTATTAATCAAAATAAACGATTATTAAAATTAGGTTTTTTTTTTTTTGATATTCTTAATCTAAATCTATTTTAAATTAGAAGAAGCATCCAATCGATACCCAACAAAAAAATCTGGTGTGATGTCGCACCGCACACAACTTTCTCTTATCTCCGGTAATCGAAAGTTGTGTTCTGTGCTTGTCACACCAGATTTTTCGTGACGACATTTTCCGACAGTGCGGAACATTCGAATTTCAAGATGTAAAATATGGGAAAATATTTATATTTTGTTACCATGACAACCATTTTTCCTATCTTTCTTATGAAGTGCAAGAGTAAAGTGGTCTTCAGAAGATTTCAATGGCAAAATGAGAATATACAATTTAAAGAGCATCTAAAAAATCATTGATTTTTGAATTTTAATCAAAATCGTTGTAACGAATTGTGAGAAAATGGAAAAAAACAGAAAAAGTACATCAGTAAAGTACTAGTACTCTTTGGCCGATTTTGTTTAAAAGCTTCGTATCACGTGCCCTTGGCGTAGCAAACTCAAATATAAAATTTTAACTTCTTTTCGTTCTTGAGATATTTTGTTCACAGTCTCACGCAGACAGACCATGTCGCGAAAACCACTTTTTGGATTCAGGGGACCTCAAAACTTGAGGGTCTATAAAAAATCTCGACATCGAATTTTTAACATGAATCCAATACTTTCTCTCTATATATTAACATATATATAAATAAGAGAAAGTAAAAACAATAAACACTAAAGCATCTTTTATAAAGATGGGAACGCCGTGGAGTTAGGCAAAACATTTTCACTTGTGAAGGTTGGGTGAATGATTTCGCTCAACGCCAGATAGAATTTCTTCCTCTCCTTAAAATAATTAAATAAATTTCTATATTTTACATATAATATTAAATGGTTTTCGAATGGGAGGGGGGGGGGCTCTAAAAATGTATTGTGCCCCAGCACGAGTTAAGCTCGCTACGCCACTGACGTCAATGTCGAATTGATAATTTATTTATATTTAATTACAATAGTTATTCAATTTTGCTTTTTATAAAAATTGGGTTTTTAAATTGACTAATATTAAAATGCGCCATTGTCTTTTTTAAAAACGCTGTTCATTATAATAATCCATTTTTGAGAGCATTTATTAGATAGAATTTATTATTTTCTACGCACTATCCGATCTATCAGAATTTTTTTTCCGAGTTATACTACTATTGCAATCATCAAGTAATAATTAGAGTTCGTGCTCTATTTTAATAAGATAAAATAATAAGAGGCAAAATTTCATTTGGAAGTTGTTCACATAGAGCGTGGCAGATAGATAGGGGGCCGGACAGACTGACAGACACTCCGCATTTATTTCTATAAAGAAATGGGTCCACTTTGATTAGGTTTTTCTCAAAATTTATGTTGAATATTAAAAAATTAAGATATATTTTGCTAGTTTTACCTCAGGTATTTGTTCAAAAGATATTGCTTCCTTGAATAGAGTAAGATTATAATTATAATCTGATTCTACAGCAGCCTCACTTTCACTAAGAACTATCCAAATTCAAACTTTTGTAAATTACCACTATGATAAAAAAAATGTAGATAAGGTGAAGAGTCTCCATCTATCATATCTTTTAATAAATGTTTGAATTTGTATTTAGTGAATATAAATTCACAATCTTAGATTAGATGGCACCTCTCTCTTGAAATTGCTCGGAGCGCTTATTATTTGCCTTGTTAGTTGCGTGCAGGAGCTACACGTGCAGGGAAAATATGAAATATGATTATGATTAATATACGCATCAAGTATTATATTTATGAAAATAAATTATAGCTTTTATCTATACAGAGATTTTAAAATGAGAGATATTCAATTATTTTATTCTTTTGCTATGCGCAAAGGCGGGCGCAGCGGCTAGTGCATTACTAAATATCCATGAAATGGACCAAATGAATGGCGTTGCTTTAATTTCAGCAACAGAAAAATATTTTGGTTTCACTTCTTAATTAAAAAAGACTAAGTTAGAAAAATTTTAAATAAATAATAGTTCGGTCAGTTTCTTTCCTTCTATATTTTCAACAGACCGTGCGACGGGCCGGCCTTTTCTATTCCTTCCCGGTCGCCGGTGGCGGACCCTCGCCTTTTGTTAATGTGAATGAAAAGCTTCCCCTTCACCCCCCTAATTATTTTATTATTTTTTTTTTAACACTCACACTTTTTTCTCATTCACACTCGCACTCACACACCCATTCACACAGTCTTTTCGGTAACTTATTCCATTTAAGACTTTGACGATAACCGTTATTTATTTATAATATCTATTGGGAGTCCAGGGATTTCTATTTAAGCCATTTGGTATCCCAATGGCTTAAATAAAATCATCGGACTGCCTGGGATCCGAACCCGCGACGTTTGGTATAGAAGGTAGGCATGCTACCAGCTAGACCAAGCCCGTAGGCTCAGCTTAATTATGAAAAAAAAAATTATCATTACTATTCCAGCCCAAGAGGCTTGGAGTAGTTGGTAGCGTGTCTACCTTCTATACCGAACGTCGCGGGTTCGGACCCCAGGCAGTCCGATAATTTTATTTAAGGCATTTCGATACCAAATGATTTGAATAAGAATGCCTGGACCCCCAATATGTACATTAATCAATATCGGGTATCGTTTAAAGTCTTAAATGGCCTAAATTGCCGAAAAGACTGTATGAATGTGAGTGTGAATGAGAAAAAAAGTTTGAATGTTTAAAAAAAAAAAAAAATTACTATTCCAATCCAGGGCCTGCTTGAGGATTTGTTTACATTCATAGAAACAAAGAATACATAAATATTTCTCTATACATTTCCTATGCGAGAAATCGTAACTTTAGGAATTAATAACTCACAAAGTTTTAGGAATTTCGGGATGAAAATAATTTTCTTCTAATCTCTAAAAAGGCTTCTTTAAGCACAAAAAATTTCGATCTAAAATTCCAACGGGAAGTTGCCCAAGAGCGTGACAGACGGACATTAGCGAATTATATATATAGATAGATATTGGCTACCAATTAATTTGAACGGGGTCTAAATGCTCTCAGATGCTCCAAAAGACAAATTCTAAATACCTCAAAAATTAAGATAGTAGGTAAATTAGAGTTATAATTAAAAACCCTTTGCTTTCGTTAGCTCACCTACATCAATGAATGAAATTAGCGATATTTTTTAATTTATCTATATTTTACATCGAGATAATCCAAACACAATAAAAGATAAAAATTTCAAAAAAAAAAAATAAATAAATAATGAGACTCATTCATTAAAATCGATCAAAAAATAAGATTAAAAAAAAAATATATATTTTAATTTAATAAGCGAATATGTTTGCTTGTCTTATCAGATCTTTTCTTTGTATATTTCTGACTTCTAACGTAAATTAGACTTAGTTAGTTATCTATTGATTAAATATAAAATGTTTTGATTGAAGAGTCACAGACCTGGATATCAGAGACAAAAAAAAAAATTTCGCGTCTTTTTTATTCGTAATCTCTCTCTCTCGTTGCTTGTTTCCATGGATTCAACTTGTTTTTATAATCAAGGCAATCTATTGCCCCCGGGGCTTAGAGTAGTTGGTAGCGGGCCTACCTTCTATACGAAACGTCGCGGATTCGGACCCCAGGCAGTCCGATGATTTTATTTAAGGCATTTGGATGCCAAATGGCTTAAATAGAAATGCCTGGACCCCCAATAGATATTATCTTATACAACGGTTATCGTATAAAGTCTTATATGGCCTAAGTTGCCGAAAAGACTGTGTGTATGTGAGTGGGAATGAGAAAAAAGTGTGAAGTTATTTTTTATAAAAAAAAATATGGGGAATGACTTCCCCGAGACTTTCTCGTATATTCTTTTGGAATTACTTCTGGGTGTGTGTGTGAACACGATTGCTTAAAAACCAAAGCAGCTAGATCGATGAAATTTGGTATATGCTCCTTACACTAAAATTGTAGATTTCTATCAACTTTTGGAGTAAATACCTCACTTGGAAGTAGTACTTTACTTAAAAAGTTTTTTCAAAAATTTTGAAATTTTCAATTTTTTTGTTATAGACCCTATTATGATAAATTACTCTATTTTAAAAAGTTTTTATTCTTTGACATTTTTTCTAAAACGGAATAGTTTTTGAAATAATCACAGAAGAAAAAGAAAATTTTCCTTAATTTTGATAAAAAATCAAAACAAAATCATAATATATAACAAAAAAATTGAAAATTTCAAAATTTTTGAAAAAACTTTTTAAGTAAAGTACTACTTCCAAGTGACGTATTTACTCCAAAAGTTGATAGAAATCTACAATTTTAGTGCAAAGAGCATATAACAAATTTCATCGATCTAGCTGCTTTGGTTTTTAAGCAATCGTGTTCACACACACACACACACACACACACAGACAGACATAATGCCAAAAATGTTTTTTTTGGACTCAGGGAGGTCTAAAACGTGGAGAAACATCAAAATCTCGAAGTCGAATTTTTTACGATTACAATACTTTCTCTATACGAGAAAGTAAAAAAAGGCAATCTATTTATTAAAAATCTGGTGTGAGTGACAGAACAACACATAACATTCTAATTCCATCACCCCAGTGTATGTAGTGTCGATAGTATAATATTTCATCTCAAGAGATAAGTAAAATTTATGAATTATTATATTTTTTTGTTAACCATGATATTCATTTTATCAGCAATCAGCAGCGTGTGGAACGTCTCCAGGGGCCATCTATACTTTGTATTCTAAATATATTAATAATTCTAAATATATTAATTAAAAATTCTAACCCCTAAGTGGTCGCAGTAGCTGAAAAGTGTTTATTTAACAAAAAAAAAAAAAGTGCGCTTCAAACATTTTTGGCAGTAAAACGAGTAGGCCTATAAATATTCTAAAGAGTAGGCTATCTAAAAAAATAATTGAGTTATGAATTTTAATCCAAAAATTTGGGAAAAATACCGAAAAAATAGTCCAGTAAAGAACTAGTAATATTTAAAAGCTTATTTTTGAGTTTTTTGATAGGGAGACCAACTTTGCTGAGTTCAATAACCGACCAACAAAACGTGTATTTCCATCAAAACTCTCGATCTTAACATCAAATTTTTGAAAAGAAAAATTATCATTATTATTGGAATATTATGAATGATAATTTTTTTTTCTATTCATATAAAAAAAAAATTTTCTTATTTTTGTTTTATTTAAGGAGGAGTGACTGAATGTATAAATTAGTGAGGAGATTCAAGGCAGCCAAAAGCAATAAAGAAAAATTAAAATTATCTTTCGCTTTATTTTACACGCTTGTCGACGTTTCGGCCGATATTCCGGCCTTCATCAGGACAAAGTGTTGTTTGTCTCGAGCTCTTGGCAACTCCTGACAATACGTTTGTGCGAACATTCGTCGGATGTCATGACTTCTGGTTCAATAGTGGACATGACATCCGACTAATGTTGGCACAAAAGTATTGCCAGGAGTTGCCATGAACCTCTATGCAAGGGCGGATACAGGGGGGGAGTAAAGGTGGTAATTACCCCCCTGAGATTTGAAAAAATACTTTTTTTTCGAAAAAAAATTTATTTTTAATGTAAAATTTTAAAAATTTGATTTATATTTATATTCTGGCAAACAAGTACAGAATGTGCCTTTAAATTACCGAAATTAAGAAAAAATTGTGTGCTGTGCGACGAGTCACACCAGAAGACCCCCCCCCCCCCGAGAAACACCTCTGGATCCGCCACTTGCCCGTATGAGCTCGAGACAAACAGCAATTTGTCCTGATGAAGGCCGGAATGTCGGCCGAAACGTCGACAAGCGTGTAAAATAAAGCGAAAGATAAATATATTTTTTCATTATTGCTTTTGGTTGTCTTGAATCTCCTCACTACTTATTTTTGTTTTGTTTAAAGCTTTGGAGGCCATTTCTCTATTTATTTCATTTAATTGATAGCTAATTCAAATGAAATAAATTTTTGTAGCATGCGAGGGGATACGAACCCTTGACTCCTAGCACAAGAGGCAGAAACTCTCCAAACCCATTATTTTTAAAAAATTTTCTTTTACAATCTCAAGGTTAAGAGGAAACACTTTGTTTAAAAGCTGAGTTGTATTGTTTGTTACACCCCTGGACAAACTACTGTAAAAAAGATTGAATTCAATCTCCAAATAACGAAGAGGATGCCAAGAAAATGCTCTCGGCGGCTTGGCAGTTGCTCAATTGCATATAGTTACACAAATTAATGATATTTGAATTAGATACTACTTGAGTCATTGAAACAAATGAACGCAGAGTTATCTAAGAAATTACTTACTTGAGGCCCTTGAATAAAATTCTTCAACTTTGAATTGGATATCCGCATGATAACAAAAAAAAAAAAAAAAAATATTTTTAATCCTAACTCTTAGGAAATCAAGAAATAACTGTCTGCGAAAATCAATTTTTATAATCTGAAATAAAATCTAGTCAATATTTATTATTAAAAATATTATCATGATTAATTGGGTCAAAAAATCTAATCTAAAGACACTTTGGATTCTTATCCGTGTTTTTTAAGATGTTTTAAAAAATATGAAAATTGTTAAAGTTTTTTTTTAATATTAAATAGGAAGGACATTTTATTTAAGACCTCGTTCTAAATTAATTTCTATAAAATTGTTTATTGTTCCAATTTTTTTTTTTTTCTTACTTTCTCTTACCTCTTTATATGTTAATATATTAGAGAGAGAAAGTATTGGATTCATGTCAAAAATTCGGTATCGAGATTTTGATGGATATACACGTTTTGAGGTCCCCTGAATCCAAAAAGGGGTTTTCGCGACATGGTCTGTCTGTGTGTGTGTGTGTGTGTGTCTGTGAACAAAATATCTCAAGAACGAAAAGAGCTAGGAGGTTGAAATTTTGTATTTAAGTTAGGCACCCCCACGGGACGTGACACGAAGCTTTTGAACAAAATCAGCCAAAGAGTACTAGTACTTTACTGATTCACTATTTTAGTTTTTTTCGATTTTCACAATATTGGCTTTAACGATTTTTATTAAAATTCAAAAATCAATTATTTTTTTTGATGCTCTTTAAAATGCATATTCTCATTTTGCCATTGAAATCTTTTGAATCACACTTTACTCTTGTACTTCATAAGAGAGATAGGCATGGTAACAAAATATAAATATTTTTTTCTCCGTTTATAAATTTTACGTCTTGAATTTTAAAAGATTGGCGGAAACTAAATATATCTCGACACTAAAATTCTGGTGTAACAAGCACAGAACACAACTTTCGATTACCGAAGGTTATCTTGACATAAATCCAACACTTTCTTACTACCCGAGTAAAAATCATTAAAAATGATCGATAGATACACACGCCTGCAGCAGGTCTGCAAATTGAACCTTGAGGGACACATAGGGACACACACGTCCACGCCAGGGACACACACAGTAGATCGAAAGTGACCAGAAGAAAAGTGTGTGTCCCTGGTACGGGCGTGTGTATCCCTGTGTGTCCCTCAAGTTCACTTTTCAGACCTGCTGCGGGCGTGTGTATCCCTCGATCATTTTTTATCATTTTTATTCGGGTATATATACCCCCGAAGGAACCAGGAACGGTGAGGGGTGAAATTATCTTTCACTTTCTTATCCCAATAAGAAAGCGCAGAACTTTAATAAATCTCTTTTCTTTACTTCTTTTTAATATGTATGAATCATTTGATGAACCGTTTATATATTTATTATACTAAAAATAAGAGTGGGCAAAGCCCCGGCTAAAATAAAGAAATGAATAAAACTTTGTATATAAAGATCCTCTTATCAAATATTTAAAATGTAAATTAACAAACCGTAATACAGGAAGTTTTTTCTTTTTGCAAGTTGTTAGGCAAAGGTAATAAGGAAAGACTTTATTTTTATAGGAAAATTTTAATGGATTAGACGACCAGAGTGGCATTATCCTGGTTTCGGCCACAAAGGGACCATCGTCAGGCCTGTAAAATATATCAGATTGTCAACAGGGTGCAAAACACTAGTGGAATACAATCTTTGAAAAACATAATCTCAAATTCATTATACGTACATACAAAGTAAAAATAAAATAAAATAAAATCTTAAAAAACATTTCGAAAACATACCAATAAATTTTCGATCTCCATTTATTTATATTAGTTATGCCAGTAATAATTATAACTAGTGAGGAAGACCTTGGTGTTCTGTACTGTATGTATTTTATATATATATATATTATTATAATAGATCGTTGTTTCTGGGAATTCTTGTGTATATATGGAATTCCCGGGAGCCAACGATCTATTATAATAATATATATATATATAAATACATACATATATTTTATATATATATATATTATTATAATAGATCGTTATTTCTGGGAATTCTTGTGTATATATAGAATTCCCAGAAATAACATTCTAATAATAATATATATATACATATTTGTAATTACAAGAACACCAAGGTCTTCCTCACTAGTTATAATTATTATTGGCATAATTAATAATAAATAAATGGAGATCGAAAATTTATTGGTATGTTTTCGAAATGTTTTTTAAGATTTTATTTTATTTTATTTTTACTTTTGTATGTACGTGTATAATGAATTTGAGATTATGTTTTTCAAAGATTGTATTCCACTAGTGTTTTGCAACCTGCTGACAATCTGATATATTTTACAGGCCTGACGATGGTCCTTGTGGCCGAAACCAGGATAATGCGCACTCTGGTCGTCTAATCCATTAAAATTTTCCTATAAAAATAAAGTCTTTCTTTATTACCTTGCCTAACAACTTGCAAAAGAAAAAACTTCCTGTATTACGGTTTGATACTGCTTCTTTCATCTCCTGAATTCATAAATTAACAAATTAATCTTATCTTCAATTGTCATAATGAACAATCTGATTGTCTTTAATGAAGGCCATCCATTTGCGACAATTTTCAATATATTGTTTTTTATCGATATTTGCCGGTGACCTTGCTTTTATAATGCAAAATTATTTCAAGTTGAATGCGAGTTTATTTATAATAATAATATTTCCTGATCCTTGGAAGAAATTTACCAAAAATTACTGAAATGTTTTGGCTTTAATTCTCTAAAATTTTTATTTTATTTTTTGCCCTAGCCGCAGAGTCATTCTGAGAGCTAAGAACTTTTAGAACACACTGTATTTGATCAAATTAGCCGCAAAATTAAAATTGTTTTATTATTATTATATAACTTGAGAATTCCAGGAAATTCCCCAACACCTAAATAAAAGTTTGTGAATTCAATATAAGAAATCTGGTATGACTGGTCTTCGGTAATCGAAAGTTGTGTTCTGTGTGCTTGTCACACCAGATTTCTTGTGTAGAAATATATTTAGTTTCCGCCGATATATTAGAATTCAAGATGTAAAATGTATAAACTTGGGTAATTTTGTTACCATTTCTCCTATCTTTCCTATGAGGTACAAGAGTAAAGTTGCCTTCAAAAGATTGCTGATGGCAAAATGAGAATATAAATTTTAAAGAGCATCTAAAAAAATAATTGATTTTTTGAATTTTAATCAAATCGTAGAATTTTGAGAAAATCGAAAAAAACAACAAAAATTACATCAGTAAAGTACCAGTACTCTTTGGCCGATTTTGCTCAAAAGTTTGAAGTCGTCTCAGGGGGATGTCTAACTTAAATATAAAATTTCAACCTCCTAGCTCTTTTCGTTCTTGAGATATTTTGTTCAACCATACAGGTGCCGCGAAAACCACTTTTTGGATTCAGGGGACCTCAAAAACGTGAATATCCATCAAAATCTCGACATCGTATTTTTGACATGAATCCAATACATTCTCTCTCTATATATATTACATATATACAGTAAAAGAAACTAAAAAAGTAAATTTTTTGAAGGACCTCTTATTCCGAGTCAGTTAATCTGATAGCTAGCTTTAGACTGCGATTTAATTCACAAATTTTAAAGATAAGACTACTCCCTTCTCCTAGAGAGGATTCATTGTCTTTCAAATAATATAAATAGAGAAAAAAGTTATAGCGTTATGCTGGTTTCCCCACGGGGCAGAGTTGAGGCAACTAGTTGATTCCACTAGTTAACCGGGCAAATGCAACGTGAGTGCAACGTCTGTAATATGAATTGAATCCTAAGGCGGGCGCCGCGGCTAGTAAATTCCCCAAATTTTTCTATTTAAAAATATATTCAGGAGAGGGAAGTTTATTAAAACTGAGTATTAAACCTCCCTTGATATAAGGGCGGATACAAGGGGGAAAGGGGGTAAGTAAGCCCCTTATTTAAAAAAAATTTTAAAAAAATGTATTTTTAATGTAAAATTTTAAAAATTAATACTTGATTTGTATTTATATTCTGGCAAACAAGTACAGAATGCGCCTATAAATTACCGAAATTAAGAAAAAATGTGTGCTGTGCGACCAGTCACTTCAGATTACCTCCCCCCCCCGAGAAA
This sequence comes from Euborellia annulipes, assembly GCA_023213315.1. Classification (NCBI taxonomy): domain Eukaryota; kingdom Metazoa; phylum Arthropoda; class Insecta; order Dermaptera; family Anisolabididae; genus Euborellia; species Euborellia annulipes. Next base: position 30,551 of record JAKCPI010025246.1, read on the forward strand.
CACCTCTGGATCCGCCACTGCCTTGATAACGTCAATTACCATAAACTTTTTACTCTTAAGGTACCAGAATTTAAAATCGCATACTCGAACATTTAAAAAAAATTACATCATATTTAAAATTTTCAACAAATAAATTGTCTAATGAATTGCAAACTTCTTTAAATAGATATAGAACAGATCTCAGATAATTTGTCAGGATATAAGTCTTTAGCTTGCTGTGTGTGTCCCGTGAAGCTCGTGAGTTCGTGAGGTTGCAAATTGGGATCACGCGTTTACTGAGTGAACTGATTAAGCCATTACCAAACCCTAATTGCAACCTCCCATTGAAAACCGGGTGGACAAATGGGATCAGAATCAAGTCATTGAATGATGTAGAGCTAATCACTAGTGAGTGATATCCCCCCTCCCCTCCCCCCTCCCCCTCCAAACTCTCTTTGCTCATTCTAATCTATTTTATCGTTGTTAGATTATATTTACTGATTTTTTAATAACATTTCGAAAAACATAAAAAAGGCCGTTATCAAATTTAAATAATTAATTATCTTTTTAAAAGAAATCAAGCCGACAAAGTGTTTGACTAGAGCGCCAAGTAAGAGAATTTAATACGCCAAACAAAACAACTTGTTAATTCGTTTAATAAAAAAAAAAAAACTAGCAAAGGTAGGCCTATATAAATTTGTATCCAAA
>JAKCPI010025247.1:0-22787 GCA_023213315.1 Euborellia annulipes
AAAGTGAGATTATTTTGATTTGAGGCTTCTAGAGGTTACACTTCTCTCATTCTCTTGCCCTTTGGAGGTCATCCAATCCGAGACAGTACAGTTTGGCATTGCTTAACAATAATAATCTCTATTGTTTTTCTGTTGAAGGAAATAGAAAAATCAAAATATACCCTGGCAATATTAATTTAATTTAAGTAATTTGAATAAACCAAATTGTTTTTTATTCATCGTTCTGAACAACTTTTGTTTAAAAGAAATTTCCCAATTTGAACATTTAAACAATCTTTGAGAGCGAATATTCTCAGGTTGCCTAGTAGATTGACAGACACAGACGTCTGGGCGCCTTTCTATTTTTGGATGATCACGTGCTCTCTTGATTGTCGTCTTTTATGATCCCGTTGACCTTGACCAGTTGCCTTGGCGTGACAAGCACAGAACACAACTTTCTCTTACTGAAGATAAGAGAAAGCTGTGTGCTGTGCGACCAGCCACACCAGATTTTTTAAGAAATATAGAAATTGATGTTTGGTTCTCTGAATTTGTTAAAATTTACAAGTTATTTGTTATTTTGTATATGTTGTATTTATCTAACATATACATAGACTGTATAGCCTATGTATAGTCTTTAAAGAAGTCTTATAAATTGATTTGGGCATCAGTAAAGCAATGTTCTATTTTCTTGTTCCACAAGCAGAACCTTAAAATCAACTTATGGGCTCAACGAAAAATTGTTTATAAAAAAATCCATTATTTGGTTTCGATTTTAAAATCGACGAATCGAAAATCGATTCAGCATCCGAATCTACCAACCCTATTACATATATAGATAAGAGAAAGTAAAAATTGTGTTGTTTTATAATTTCAATATTAAAATTTCGTGCGGATTATATAAAACAATTCAACCAACAATTCATAATGAAATAAAATATTCTGCACTTTCAGTACTATTACTACCCCTAGAAAAATTAAAAAATAATATAACTAGGCCAAAAAAAAAATTCCGGGTCAGTGAGGGAGGGACTGTTACCCTCTACTCAAATTAAAAAATTTCAAAAAGTATAAAATATTTTTAAAATTTTTAACGTTTTCAATTGTAATGTCTATTTTCATTTATTTGTCTCTAGACCCTTTAGACTAGGGTCTTCGAGAGGTAGGGAGGTGACTGAGCTTTAGATCTTCGAAAAGGAGATAATTATTCAAATAAAGTGTTCAGCCTCCGTCATAAGCTCTCGGCGGCCTTATACCAATCATTCAATTCATGCATTGAGCTATAAAAATTAATGAATTCGACTTTTTGTTATAAAATTCAATTAAATAATAATAAGATATTAGTCAGCAAGTTTATTTAGGAGCTGCTGGTTGACTTTATTACCAATTATGTTCAAACGGGTATGCAAATAAACTACACAACCATAAGTAAATAAACAACCAATATCTAAAGTGTGTGACTTTCTTTTTATCTGATTTCATATGATTTTAACTAATATTTCATAATTCGAAAATAAAATTAGTTGATTAAAATTTTTAAACGTTTTACTTAATTTTCGAATTAGGTATTATTTTTATATATTTTTTTTTTTCTAACAAATTGTTGTCCAAATTTGGCTCATTAGTCTGATGAAAGATGATTTAATATTGCTGCAATATCCCAAACTGTCTGGGTATCTTAAAATATTTTCTAATACCTGTCGGACTGTCATTTTCTTTCCGTTTCAATTTCAAGGTAAAATTTTATATGTTCAAAGAGTATTTTTTAAAAATATGGGGAATGATTTCCCCGAGACTTTCTCGTATTTCTTTATTATTATTTAATATTACGTCTGGGTGTGTGTGTGAACACGATTGCTTAAAAACCAAAGCAGCTAGATCGATGAAATTTGGTATATTCTCCTTACACTAAAATTGTAGATTTCTATCAACTTTTGGAGTAAATACGTCACTTGGAAGTAGTACTTTACCTAATAAGTTTTTTCAGAAATTTCGAAATTTTCAATTTCTTTGTTATATTATGATAAAATACTCAATTTTAAAAAGTTTTTATTCTTTGATATTTTCCCGAAAACTGAATAGTTTTTGAAATAATCACAGAAGAAAACGACATTTTTCGTTAATTTTGGAAAGAAAAATCAAAACAAAATCATACAGGTATCATTAAAAAACATGTAAATATAAACAAATGAATTCACACAGACACAAGACCTTGACAGACACACACACAGACATAATGCCCAAATTTTTTGTCTCAGGGAGGTCTAAAACGTGGAGAAACATCAAAATCTCGAAGTCGAATTTTTTTACGATTACAATACTTTCTCTTTATATTCTATATCTATACGAATAATGAGAAAATTTCTTGAATTGTTGAAATTAAGTCTTCGGCATCTGCGGCCATTATAAACTTTCAAACGCTACTAGAATATTTAATTACGATATATAGGCTATTTGGTCCAGGCACATCCTCAATGATTAAGTAGTCCGATTTAAAAGAAACAACAATTAAGATAACAAAATCCAAATTTATTTGATACTGCAATAAATTTTTTTCCTAATAAAATAGATTAAATAAATAAATTTAAAAGTTGTGCGTGTAACTTGACTATATTTCTTTTTTTTTATATATTCTTGACTATTTTATTATGATAATTATGTTAATTAAAATGTTGTAATTTTTACTCTGGTTTATTTGTGACATTTAGAGCACATAAATTATCATTACATTCGCACAGTTATGATAATAATATTAGATAATAAAATAAATTTGAATTAAAAAAAAAAAAAAAAACACTCAGAGGGTCAATCAATTTTTTATAATCACACTAAAAAAAATATTGGATGTGAGGGATAGCAAAGCACTCAACTTTCACTTACCTTCGGTAATAGAAAGTTGTGTTTTGTGTTTGTCACACCAGATTTTTTGTGTCGAGATATATTTAGTTTCCGTCAGTAGGGCCTAATTCAGGATGTAAAATTTATAAGTCTTCTTCTTCTTCTCTCCTCGCCATTATTATTATCCGCAGTGCGGGGTCGCCGGATAAAATTTATAAGTATGGAAAAATATTTGTATTTGTTACAATGGCAAACAAATCAAAGATTAATTATTTTAAGAAAAGTAGATAGTAGAAGCAGTGGCGTAGCGAGGGGTGGGGCCCCCCTTGGCCATCATGCCCCGGGCGCTACTCACGGCGCCAAATGGTCCTCAAAACAAAAAAATCGCTGGATAATTTTGTCTCAAATTTAAAGCCTAGCTTGAGCCTATGACTTTATTTATTTATTAATTTGCGAGTATATTTTACATATAATATTATATGGTTTTCGAATGGGGAGGGCGCTAAAAAGGTAATGTGCCCCGGGCACGAGTTAAGCTCGCTACGCCACTGAGTAGAAGAGAATCTGATTGCATTTAATAAGTAAGTTTAATTAAATAATCTCTTGATTTTAATATCAACATATATCTTGACTCTCTTTTTACTTTCTCTTTTAATTTAACAGGGCATTGAAAACAACGAATCATTTATAGCAATAACAGTAAATAAAATAATATAGGGTAAAAGAAAGTAAAAATTCAATATATTTAAAATAGTAGAAATAATATTCCCTAAAGAACGAGAATCATTTAAGATGTATTGATTTTCTTTCCCTTTGATTTATTGATCGAGTAGAAAGAGAGGGAAAACTGTGAGTGCGAGCGAGAGAGAAGATCATCTCTCTTGAGCACAAAACCGGTTTGCTGTCTGCAAGTCGACAATCCACTCTGACGTCACGCCTTCTCAGGAATCAATTAAAAAAGCAATAAAATTAAAAAAATTATATTATTATATTCCCGGAACTGAAAACATCCGATCAATAAAAAAAAAAAAAAAAACATTGTTTTAATATAATAAAATAACTTCTTGATTTCAAACTTAGATTTTATATTTTCACTTTCTCTTACCCTATATGGAGCCTGTTATGCATTAGTGTGTCAAGCGCCAAAAAAAATTAAAAATTGAGTTAAGCACGGAATATTGTTTCAAATGCTTTTTTTTTTTTTTTAATTAAAAGCCATTTCGGCTGCAGAGGCCATTTGACTCATAAATTTATTTATTATTTATATTATATAGTATCGATGGCTTCCGGCGGGCGTTCAATGGTCTTGTTTTTCGGGGGCCACCTATCCCGATTTTCAGCACCACTTGGCGTTGCTTAACAACATTGATCTTGGTGGCTGTTGTTTTTTCTACTTGCCAGGCCCGCCGGCATTGCAAATGCTATAATTAATAGTATTTTTTATGAAATATGTCCTAAAAAAATTATATTTAATGTTACTTGCACAATTGACAAAAAATCCAAGGAAAACAAAAAACTTTAATGTTAATTTTCTCAAAACTCGGTAGTTGGCACTTGACACACTAATGCGTAACAGGGTCCATATATGAAATATATAGAGAAAAAGTATTATGATCATGTCAAAAATTCGATGTCGAGATTTTGATGGATATACTTGTTTTGAGGTCCCCTAAGTCCAAAAAAGTGGGTCCCGCAAATTGGTCTTGTATGTGGGTGGACATTTTTAATGAAAGAAATGACCTTTGAGGCTGAAATTTTATATTTAAGTTAGGCACCCTTCGAACTCGTGTAAATAAGCTTTTAAACAAAATCGGCCAAAAAGTACTAGTATTTTACTGATGTACTTTTTTAGTTTTTCCGATTTTCTCAAAATTCGCTACTACAACGATTTTTTTTAAATCCATAAATCAATTATTTTTTACATGTTCTCATAAAAAGTATATTCTCATTTTGCCCTCAAAATTGTTTGAAGCACACTTTACTCTTGTACTTCATAAAAGAGATAAGAGAAAAGGGTGCCATGGTAACAAAATATAAATATTTTCACATTCTTATAACATATTACTTTGACATCTTGAATTTTAATATATGGACCGTTTCTTTTGAAAGTGGTGTAAGTCCATTTTTTTTTTTTTTAATGAGATATCACATAATTTATGCTTAAATTAATGTAAATTTTCTATGTATAACTAGCTAGTGGTAAATTTCTTAAAAAATTCCCATGTTTTGTACAATTGAAAATTTTTTTTTTTTTTTTTTTTTAAACATTCACACTTTTTTCTCATTCACACTCACACTCACACACACATTCACACTGTCTTTTCGGCAGCTCAGGCCATTTAAGACTTTAGACGATAACCGTTATTTATGAATTTATATATATTAGGGTCCAGGCATTTTTATTTAAGCCATCTGGTATCCAGATGGCTTAAATAAAATCATCGGACTGCCTGGGGTCCGAACCCGCGACGTTTGGTATATGAGGTTAGCACGCTAACCTCTACACCACGCCCCGTGGGCCAATTGAAAATTGGTCGGTACATAGATTTTTTAATAAACAGATATGCTAACCTTTCATTTTCTCGAAACATTAGAAAATGGACTTATACCACTTTCAAAATAAACGGTCCATATGTATATAGATGGAACCTAAATATATCTCCACTCAAAAAATCTGGTGTGACAAGCACAGAACACAACTTTCAATTACCGAAGGTAAGAGAAAGTTTTATACGCCAGATTTTTTTAAATTGTGTTATATTTTAAATTTTTCACACATCTAATTTGGTGATATAATAAATAAACATAATTAAGGAGAGACATTTAAATAACCTGTTATGATCATATGTATTATTAAGAAAATTTATAGCTGTTCTAATTTCAATTTATGAAAAAAAATGTTTACAGTCATTAGTTTTTATTTACTTCGCAGGTGTGGAAGGGGAGGGGGGCATTTCCGGTTTGGAAAATTATCCACCAGGTTAAAAGATCGGGTTTTTTTTTTTTGAGAGATTTATTTAAAAAAAAATTTTTTTTGGATAATTGTTAGAATACGGAAATCAACTGTGACCTAATTAAAAAGCTTTAACATCTTGTCCGCTCAGCTTTACTATTTCTAAGATCTCGTAAAATTATAACTCACCTGACGTTAACCGCATCAACGAGGAGGACGATTAATTAATTGCTGCACGCACACACACACACAGAGTTTTTTTTTTTTGTCGACTTCCTGATTTTTCCGTTAATGAATCGATCAAGAGCGCGCACTCACTAATTACAGAACCTGGACGCAGACCGAAAAGGTGTCGAATTTGTCGGACCTGTCTCAGCCCAATTGAGACATCTCATTCTCGTCCCCCACGAAGAAGATTGAATTTAATTGAAAAGTCAATTATCAAGAAATTTCACTCTCACTTAAAATCACTTTTACTATTTAAAAAAAATCATCACACACACTATAATAAAACACATAATTAAAAAAATTTTTCCATATTTATTTCTTTTACTATACATATACTCAAAAAAATTGTTTGAATAAATTCATATTATTTATTAGAAAAAACGAAGTATCTAAATTGTTGTTGAAGTTTTATGAGATATTAACTTGTCACTAAAAGAATTACTTCGCTGTCAAACTGACACCACATTCACTAAATTTATTTTACGATTCACAAAATTCCATTATCACTTTGAAGTCACTCATTCGGAAGGTTGATTAAGTGTCAAATTTTTAAAAACATATTCACACTCTTTTTCACTGTTTTTATTGCGATGTTTGGCCTTCATCGGGCTGGTACTATCTCCCCACTGAGCCCTTCTTAGTCTATCTTCGTACCTACACCAGGGAGGTACTTGGTGCACCATACCTGCCTAAGTAAGTGGGGGCTCCGCCCACCCGGCCAAAACCGGGCTCGATTTGACCCGGGCGGAGGATAATTACCGGGTAGATCGTACTCGGGGAAAGGTCACGACCAAAACGAAGAGGTTTTCTCTATATAAGACGTGCTCGAACGATTAACATAGCTTTGGGAAAATGGACCTGCAACAATCAAATAAATAGATAAGAATTAAACAAATGTCCGCCCAAGTTGAAAAACTTTTTTTAAATTATTATATTTTGATACTAAAAACTGGTTTATATAACTATAACTTATATCTTTTTATAGGTGATGTTTGCTAAGTGGGAATTTAAATAACTTTACACTAATTGTGTTATGGATATTCTTCATTTACGAACTTTTTACTTTTAATCTGATTAGTCCTCTTTATATAACCTAAATATAAAATTTTGTAATCGATAGTAAATTTAAAAAATTAGGTCCTCGTGTGAATTGAACCCAAGTTCTTTGCCCTGTAAACTTCGAGAGGCTTATTTTTATACTTTCTCTTATCCCTATTAATATCCCTGTTAATATATAGGGAGAGAAAGTTTTGAATTCATGTCAAAAATTTGATGTCGAGATTTTGATGGAAATACACGTTTTGAGGTCCCCTGAATCCAAAAAGTGGTTTTCACGACATGGTCTGTGTGTGTTCCAAATAAAGTATGAAAAAATGAGCTACGAGGTTAAAATTTTATATTTCTGTTAGGTCTCTTGATGATATCTTGATGATATAGTTAAAAAAATAAATAAATAAATAAAGGAGAAGCATAAAAGGGGAACTCAACTGCGGAAACTGAGAAGATGCCTGTTGAGATTAAACTTGAAAGTCTGAACAAGAATGGTTTTGGGGAAGATAGGCGCAGGGAGCTTGTTCCAATCGCGGGAGGTCATGGGGACAAAGGAAGATTGGAATTGACTCGTTCTGTTAGTCGTGATCTGATAGCATAGGGATGCTGGGTCGATGCCTCCCTTGTGTTCCGTGTATATATGTTGCTTTGGGTGGTAGGGTAATTGATTTTAATTCGGCCGAGCATTGACCATGAGAGTACCTATCAATTATCCAAAGGTAAGAGGAAAATGGTGCTGTGTGATCACTCACACCAGATTTTTCAATTTACGACCTCAAGATAAAAAAAAACGTAAGAATTTTTTTTTATTTAGATAGAATTGTTCTATTACATAGATAATAAAGATTAGTCATTCATTTTTTTATTCAATTAAGCAAATGAAATTACCGGTCCTTTATAAGGCCTATAATAAATAATAATAATTTTTTATTTCTAATGAAGATTCCGGAAATGAGGTTCGTTACTAATTTCCTCCGCCTTTTCCTCCCTTCAACTTATAAATAATGTCCTTATGTAAAATGAGTCGTATGCAATTAGCATAAAAAAAAATAATTCGTAGATTTCGAATTTAGATTCTTTATTAATATTTATTTATTCATTACTCCTTTTTGTTTATTTATTTATTAATTTTTTTTTTTCAAATATTACATTGCTAGCATGTGAAATTTTTTTTTTAAACAAACAATAACAAGAGATACAGATAGAGCCAAGATAGAGAGAAGTGCAAAGTGAAGTTGATCAGTTTGATTTATTTTTCGGCTCGCTTTGACCGTTAACAGATGAATTATTATCCTCTCGTGGCGGATCTCTTTCCATCTCGAAAAAATCAAAAAAACATTTTGAAAATCAATAAATCTCTTTCGCCCTCTCTTTTTATTACTTAATTCATTACTCATTCTAGTTCAGCTTTTTTTTCTATATAGATTATAAGGTAACAGGTGTAAAGAAAGAAAATTTTGATTCAAAAATTATTAAACCCCAGTGAGGACTTGAAGAGCGTGGGATTGGAACCCTTGAGCCCGGGCTATTAAAAATTAAATTGCTATATAATCAGAAAGTGGAAAAGATGTGCAGTTTGAAAATTTATTTTTGGTCGATATAAATAAATATGTACTGTAATAATGGAGAGATGGAGATATCAGCCAAATTGGAATGCTCGAGGTTCAATAAAAACTAGAATAAGACGTTTCGGTCTGAATTTATTTGGCCATCTTCAGTTATTGGGAATTATACACATAATGCAAGTGCAAATGTAATTGAGCCACGATTTGTCAATAATGGGGTCGAAATATTTACAAATAAATGGATAATACGCAAAAGTATTTTGTATGAAGTAAATAATTTAGAAGAAGAGGAAGATTTATTGCAGTAATTGGACCAAGGTGTTGTGGTTAGAGAATAACAATAAAATTTATTGTTGTTTGCTTTATTCTAAGGTCTGGCGACTGGCTAGCAACAAAAAAAAATTTTTGATATACAAAATAACTGACAGCTTATGTAATAATTGTATGTAAGTAAATTAAATAAAAATGTATTTTGCAGACCTGAAGATGGTAGTTGGGCTACGGAAATTATTGCGTCACCAGTCGGGGCCAGACGTTAGAATAAAGCAAACAACAATAAATTATTCTCTAACCACAACACCTTGGTCCAATTACTGCAATAAATCTTTCCCTTCTTCTAAATAATGAAGTAAATAAATTTTATTATTGACAAATCTTGGCTCAATTACATTTGCACTTGCATTATGAGTATAATTCCCAATAACTGAAGATGGCCAAATAAATTCAGGCGGAAACGTCTTATTCTGGGAGTTTTATTGAACCTAGAGTAATCCAATTTGGCTGATATCTCCATCTCTCTATTATAATAAAATCAGAGCCACAAAAAGTAGAGCCTTCAAAAGCAATATGTAATAATTTTTAGAAAAAATTGCCAAAATTAACTTAGGATGAAGGCATTATGCAATATAAAATTACGCTGGCTACTCGCCCCCCCCCCCCTCGGGTCCACACTTAAAATCGAATTCCACTTTTTTAAAAACTAAAAAAGTACATCAGTAAAGTACTAGTACTTTTTGGCCGATTTTGTTTAAAAGCTTATTTACACGAGTTCGGAAGGTGCCTAAATTAAATATAAAATTTCAACTTCCTAGCTCATTTCCTTCATAGTCAAAAATGTCCACACAGACACACACACAGACCAATTTGCGGGACCCACTTTTTTGGACTCATGGGACCTCAAAACGTGTATATCCATTAAAATCTCGACATCGAATTTTTGACATGAAACCAATACTTTCTCTATATAGTCTATATAATTATTATATTAACATATGCATAGAGGTAAGAGAAAGTAAAAAGGAAAAAATATAATATTTGTATTATAAATTTTGATTTTATAATGTAGTTTCAGTTGAGAAAATTTTTTTTTTTAATATAATTTTTATCTATGGGATGGAGTCAGCCTTCATCCCATACCTAGTAAATTTTTTTCAAAGAGATTTTGGGTTCAAGAATAATAAATATTTCGGTAGTGACGCTTTATGAAAAATCAATTGAATATCGCTATGATTATTGTACAAAACATAAGTATATTTATCTTGTTTTATTTTTATTTATTTTTTTTTAATAAAAATAATAATTGAAAAATAAAACGAGGTGATTTATTCATTTAATGAGTCTTTTGACACGAGAGGCGAGAGAGTCAGAACCTGTCATGACTCATGGAGACTAAAGAAGGATTTCTAACTCAGCGAATCCTTTTAATTTATTATACTCTAGTGTTAGTAAAAATCAAAAATCTTTTAGTAAAAGCAAATAATAGGGATTTATTAAAACAAAAAAAATAGTGATTAAACTGTACAGTATGAATTAGCTTGTAAATTAAATATATAATAAGCTACAAACAGGTCTATTCTCCTAAAAACAGACGTTAAAATTTAGAATCAACAAATGGGTGTTAAAAAGTAATGTAAAAATAATCAGTGTAAAAAAATACTTTAGTTTTAACAGTGACGTTAACATGTTGCTTTTATTTCAAAACATTACTTTTTAGGTTAAGGACTCCATTTTTATTTTAAATGCGACGTTATAATATTAAAGGCATCCCCTAAACATGACATTAATTTTTTTTTTTAAACATTCACACTTTTTTCTCATTCACACTCACATTGACACAGTCTTTTCGGCAACTGAGGCCATTTAAGACTTTTAACGATACTCAGTATGTTTAATATATCAATTGGGGGTCCAGGCATTTTTATTTAAGTCATTTGGTATCCAAATTCCTTAAATAAAATCATCGGACTGGACTGTCTGGGGTCCGAACCCGCGATGTTCGGTATAGAAGGTGGGCACGCTACAAACTACTCCAAGCAAAAGATTTCAATGGCAAAATGAGAATATACATTTTAAAGAGCATCTAAAAAATAATTTATTTTTAAAATTAATCAAAATCGTTGGAACGAATTTTGAAAAAATCGAAAAAAAAAAAACTGAAAAAGGGCATCAGTAAAGTACTGGTACTTTTTGGTCAATTTTGTTCAAAAGCTTCGTGTCGCGTCTCAGGGGGGGTGCCTAACTTAAATATAAAATTTCATTTTTCTAGCTCTTTTTGTTCTTGAGATATTTTGTTCACATGTCTCGAAAACCACTTTTCTGGATTCAGGGGATCCCAAAACGTGTATATCCATCAAAATCTCGACATCGAATTTTTGACATGAATCCAATATTTTCTCTTTAAATATATTAACATATTAGTAAAAGAAAGTAAAAATGCAGCCTAATATACTTCAAAATGTCTTCTATCAATCTCTTTTATTTGATATGAGATTTCTATATTTAGTGTTGATTTATGAGTGGTTAGTCAAAAATAAGAAATTACATGATTGTGATGTTGAATGAATGAATGAATTCTCTCACGAAATCTTTGGCCTTTTCATTCATATGTCTCGAATTTGACACGATAATCCATGACTATTTATTATTATTATCATCATTTTTTTTTTTAAATTTTATTTCATATCATCACCTTAAAGGGAATACGCTGTAGCCTCTAAATGAAATTTAGTTCTCACAAAATCGATTTTTTTTTTTTTTTTAATAAAATAATCATTCTAACGTTTTGAAATTTGTTATGCACACATCATCACCCTTTTCTCGTTAAGGGGCTCGGGAGCGAAGTTGTTACGCATGTTTTTCCCGATAAGATGGCGTAGTGTGTCATAAACGTATGCCCAAAAAATCAAGTAATTCAAAAATTTGCCAAGAGATTTCAGAGTGGTAGCTAAGAATATTTAATGCATTTGGTTGATTTTCATTTATCTTTTAACAATAAATACTTTATAAATGTTATTATATATTATGTATCTTTTATAAAAGCATAAAAATATATAAATATAGGCTAATACTATATCGTCTGAAAGACTAGCCTGCCATCTATTGCAAGAATGCTGAACTAAATTGACAGTTGAATTTTAAATAAATAATCTAAGCTTATTTTAAAAATTTCTTAATTAATATGTGATTAATTATAACAATAAATTCATTTTTAAATTAAAAAAAAAAATTAAAGATTATTAGGACAGATTGTTTTTTTGTATTTGCTTGATAACAAAAAATTAATTACGATAATTTTTTAATAAGTCATTAAAAAAATTATAGCTCGATGTCCCTATAATCTCTTATGAATTTAATTCATTAAAAAAACCGCATTGAAAAATTCCTTAAAATAGTCTAGTTTTTTTTAAAGTAAGTTTAGACGTCGCTCCTGAACCCCCTCAAAATTACGATATTTGGCTCCATGTCGAGTCAAAAGCTCAATTAAAATTTTTAGCAATTTGGTAAATAATATTGAAACAGAAACCCTGAATCCTGACTAAGTCATTTATTCGTTTTTTTTTTCCAATTTCAAAACCTTCCTTAGAAGATGAAAACCCTACCTAGTACTATATATTTATTAAAATTTGTTTATTTTGTTAGTTACAACTCGAAGTTGTATAATTATATTAGGTAATTTTTAAACATCTCTGCGTGAGGATGATTGCATGAACATATCACGCTTGTTCTATGAGCAATCTACAGAAATATTACACATAATCGTTGTGTAGAATGTTGTTTGGGGGCATTCCCAGACCAGGCGCGTAGGCGGCAATCATCCAAAAGCCCCCCCTCCCACCACCCTCACTTCATACTCACGACTGCTAAATACCTCATCTTTTGGTCACTCATAACCTGCGATATCTTTAAAAGATGGAGAGAGACCATATTTATTATTACCATGGTATATTATTATAGTTTCAATTGGGCTAGGAGATATGCGGTTGCCGATTCCAAATTAAATATTAAGGGGGTTCAGGAGCGACGTCTAAACGTACTTTAAAAAAAACTAGACTATCGTAATTAATTTTTTTGTTATCAAGCAAATACGAAAAAAAACAATCTGTCCCAATAATCTTTAATTTTTTTTAAATTTAAAAATGAATTTATTGTTATTATTAATCACATATTAATTAAGAAATTTTTAAAATAAGCTTAGATGATTTATTTAAAAACCAACTGTCAAATTAGTTCAGCATTCTTGCAATAGATGGCAGGCTAGTCTAACAGATGATATAGTATTAGCCTATATCTGGCCTATATTTATATATATTTTTATGCTTTTATAAAAGATACATAATATATAATAACATTTATAAAGTATTTATTGTTAAAAGATCAATGAAAATCAACCAAATGCATTAAATATTCTTAGCTTCGATTCTGACATCTCTTGGCAAATTTTTAAATTCAAGAACGAAAAGAGCTAGGAAGCTGAAATTTTATATTTAAGTTAGGCACCCTCATGGGACGTGACACGAAACTTTTGAACAAAATCGTCTAAAGAGTGCTAGTACTTTACTGAAGCACTTTTTCAGTTTTTTTTCGATTTTCTCAAAATTCGCTACAACTATTTTTTTTTTTTTATTCATAAATCAATTATTTTTGCCATTGAAATCTTCGGAAGACCACTTTACTCTTGTTATTCATAGGAAAGAACCTTTAAATGTAAAGAAAGTATTGAACTTGGTATTGTTATTCGCAGTGGGATTCTGTATTAGCTTTAATTTAAATGTTCATTCCAAAATAGAAATTTTATTTTTATTTTTCAGTACAATTGGAAACTCCGGCTTAAATGCATGTTAGGGTCTTCCATTTCAAGTGATACGAGGGGTCGCTCGACCATTTTGTAAAAAAATAATATTTTTTCCCTAGATTCCTACATTATTTCTGAGTTCAAAAGTGATTTTAAAAATTTTTTATCTCTTTTGGTACTGCTACGGCGGCCATTTTTGTTTTGCAAAACGCGCTAATTTTGGCGTATTTAAGGGTTTGCGTTAACTTGTATAACTCGAAACCATTAATTCTAGAGTGATGAAACAAAAACCATTTTAATCAGGAAGAAACAGCCTAAATATTATCTCCAGTACATATTTACTGAAATATGGATCAAAAACAGTCTGCAACCCAATCAACATTGGGGTAAGAAAACGGAAAAATTTCAATTTTTGAAGGCATATTACCTTTGGAAAGAATACAATCTCAGGCTTGATTTTTTTTTGTGTGTAGCTATACACTAGTACTGCATGTATTTTAAATATCAACCCTGAGACTTAATTCCTTTAAGAGCTACAAATTTTTAAAAACTGAAATTTTCAAAAATCCAAACTTTGAGCCTCAATATCTTTGTTGGGACAAAGTTTAAAAATCTGAAATTTTTACCAGCAAACCCTCTTATGGTTGTTATACTGCTGTATAAATTTCATCTTTGAGATTTTGTTTTAAGCCAAGTTACAATATCATGAAAATCACAAAAAACCCTTAAGCTCGGCCAATACCTCTAGTACTGTAGATAGCTTAGATTAAGTTCCAGGTGTAGGCAATTATTTTACTTAATGTAAACTTAACCTATTTAAATGTAATGTCTTGCTTTTGATGTAAAATAATATGAATTTTTGAAATTTTAAATAACTTTATCACGTTATTTTCAGGTTTACAAAAAAAAAAAAAACTTTGTACATTTACTCAATTTTTCTGGCTTATTTATAAATTTCATTTTCATAAAGAATATTAAAAATTACACAAACACACACTGTTTTCTTGACATAGAAATATGTACAAATTATTTTTTACTGGTTAGTGTTTTATTCCTGTACCGGACAGTAGTAATGTTAAGTGCTTCATAACCTCACTAGCAACTGATTATGAAGAAAATGTGTAATTTTTAATATTCTTTATGAAAATGAAATTTATAAATAAGCCAGAAAAATTGAGTAAATGTACAAAGTTTTTTTTTTTTTTGTAAACCTGAAAATAACGTGATAAAGTTATTTAAAATTTCAAAAATTCATATTATTTTATATCAAAAGCAAGACATTACATTTAAATAGGTTAAGTTTACATTAAGTAAAATAATTGCCTACACCTGGAACTTAATCTAAGCTATCTACAGTACTAGGGGTATTGCCGAGCTTAAGGGTTTTTTGTGATTTTCATGATATTGTAACTTGGCTTAAAACAAAATCTCAAAGATGAAATTTATACAGAGTATAACAACCATAAGAGGGTTTGCTGGTAAAAATTTCAGATTTTTAAACTTTGTCCCAACAAAGATATTGAGGCTCAAAGTTTGGATTTTTTGAAAAATTTCAGTTTTTAAAAATTTGTAGCTCTTAAAGGAATTAAGTCTCAGGGTTGATATTTAAAATACATGCAGTACTAGTGTATAGCTACACACAAAAAAAATCAAGCCTGAGATTGTATTCTTTCCAAAGGTAATATGCCTTCAAAAATTGAAATTTTTCCGTTTTCTTACCCCAATGTTGATTGGGTTGCAGACTGTTTTTGATCCATATTTCAGTAAATATGTACTGGAGATAATATTTAGGCTGTTTCTTCCTGATTAAAATGGTTTTTGTTTCATCACTCTAGAATTAATGGTTTCTGAGTTATACAAGTTAACGCAAACCCTTAAATACGCCAAAATTAGCGCGTTTTGCAAAACAAAAATGGCCGCCGTAGCAGTACCAAAAGAGATAAAAAATTTTAAAATCACTTTTGAACTCAGAAATAATGTAGGAATCTAGGAAAAAAATATTATTTTTTTACAAAATGGTCGAGCGACCAATTATTTTTTTTCTGTATCACTTGATATGGATAGACCCGTTATTTTGTCATAGAATATGATCGATACGATATTTTAAAGTACCTTTTCTGATCAGAATCGTAACAATACTTGTAAAAAAAATATAATTTAAAACAAGTATCGATATTTTCGTCTAAGATCTTCATCCCTAATCCGGGAAATTTTAATTAAATGATTTGGAGAATTTCAGTGGCGTAGTGAGCTTAACTCGCGCCCGGGGCACAATATCTTTTAGCGCCCCCTCCCCCATTCGAAAACCATGTATTATTATATGTATGTAAAATATACTCGCAAATAAATAAATAAATAAAGTCATCGGCTCAAGCTAGGCTTTAAATTTGAGACTAAATTACCCAGCAATTTTTTGTTTTTTCGGACCATTTGGCGCCCCTTTATGAGTAGCGCCCGGGGCATGATGGCCCCCCCTTGCTCCCCCCCCTCACTACGCCACTGGAGAATTTTTTCTGATTTAAAATTCATAAAAATTATTTCTTTCATTTTTTTAACTTTTTGTATTTTGGCATTTTGTCTTCTAATGAATTTTATTTTCACTCAATTAATATCCCATTTAAAGCCATTTTATAACTAAATGTTTGCATTCTCTTATTAATTTAACGATAATTTGAAATTAAATAATAATTATTGTCTAGTCTGGATAATAAAAATATTTTTAAGTATGTCTCTTCGTGTATATTAAAATAATCCAGTTTTATTTAAACTACATATGGTAATCAAAAAGACATTCCACCGTATTTAAGCCTTGTTCAAAAAGGAAATATTTATAATAAAAAAGAACTTGCTTCCAATTTAATAATATAGTCTATATTTTAATTTTATTAATTGAAAATAAAATGTTGATGACGTACGCGTGGGCTTTCAAACATAGTCCTATAATTTAAAAATATTTTAATGATTTAAGCAAATTCATGTTTTTAAATTTATAATGGAACTGTTGAATTAAAATTCTGTTTGGAGTATTTTTCTTTTTTAACTCTTATTTCTGTTGGGGTTTTAAGTTTTGGAATATTTGCCATAATCAAATTGATAAATTTTAATATAAATTTGAAAAAATCTGGTGTGACTAGTCACACAGCACACAACTTTCCCTTACCTTCGGTAATCGAAAGTTGTGTTCTGTTCTTGTCACACCAGATTTTTCGTGTAGACATATATTTAGTTTCCGCCGATATATGGACCGTTTATTTTGAAAGTGGTGTAAGTCCAATTTTTAAAAAATCTGAGATATCACATAATTCATACTTAATTTAATGTAAATTTTCTATGTATAACTAGCTAGTGGCAAATTCCTTAAAAAATTCCCATGTTTTGTACATTTGAAAATTGGTCGGTAAAAGAAGTTGCATAATCGTTGATTATGAAAGTGGTGTAAGTCCAATTTGAGGTAGGTAGCTTAGCAGATGGTTGTCTGTTATTGTGCATTTGTTAATAAACTCGTTAAGAATTACTAACAGAGGCGTCATTTGTAGGGGGAAGGGTATTTGCCCCCCCCCTCTCCTCCCTAGGTATTATTCTACGTAAATAAAATATATCTACGAAACTGTATAAAATTAAAAAAATAATTTAATTAAATACCTTTTGGCCAAATTTGAGATAGCTATTTGTAAGAAAATTGAAGTGAGAAATTGAAAAAAAAGTTTGCCCCCCCCCTCTAAGAAAAAGTTGAAATGACGCAACTGGTTACGAGAATAGGTTACTTATTAATATAAAGATATCAAGCAGTTATTTCTTCCGGGACATCATAAATATTTCAACACTCTACCATCCATATACAGAGGATAAGTAAATACTACGAATATCTTGTAATTTTAACAATGTAATTAACGTCTAAAATTAAAAATACTACTTCTATTTTATATCGTGTCATTATTTGTAAAGAATATTGAATTAATATGAAGTATATTTTGAGTAATATTTGATTTTTCAAAATTGAAATTCAACGAAGTTTACAGTTGGTTAATTTTGAAAGTGGTGTAAGTCCATTGGCAGCTTGTAATTATATATTAGTTTAGTCAAATTCGCCTAAAACAATTTTATATAACTAAATTAGACACTGATAAAGAAGTAGAAACATTCACCGATTTCATATCATTTGCCTAGATTTTTAAATTAACAGATATGCAAACCTTTCATTTTCTCGAAACAATAGAAAATGGACTTACACCACTTTCAAAATAAACGGTCCATATAATATTAGAATTCAAGATGTAAAATTTATAAGTATGTGAAAATATTTATATTTTGTTACCATGGCAATCATTTCTCCTATCCTTCTTGGGAAGTACAAGAGTAAAGTGGTCTTCAGATTTTTCAATGGCAAAATGAGAATATACATTTTAAAGAGCATTTAAAAAATAATTGATTTTTGAATTTAAAAAAAATCGTTGGAGCGCATTTTGAGAATATCGAAAAAAACTGAAAATGTACATCAGTAAAGTACTAGTACTTTTTGGCTGATTTTGATTAAAAGCTTATTTTCGCGCCCTAGGGGGGTGCCTAACTTAAATAAAAATTTCAACTGAGAAAGATTATGTCGCGAAAACCACTTTTTTGGACTCAGGGGACCTCAAACGTGTATATCCATCAAATCTCGACATCGAATTTTTGACAACGATCCAATACTTTCTCTCTATATATTAACATATTTATATATAGGTAAGAGAAAGTAAAAACTATGAAAATAGTAAGGGAAACTATCAAAACCGAAAAAAATAACAAAATTGTTAAATAATTTAGTTCTTTTTACTTTCTTTTACCTATATATGAATATATATAAAAATAAAGTAATGGATTCATGTCAAAAATTCGATGTCGAGATTTTGATGGATATACCCGTTTTGAGGTCCTGTCAATCCACAAAAGTAGTTTTTGCACATAGTCTCTCTGTCTGTGTTTCTGTGTTCAATTTTAAACATGAAGGAATTGAGCTAGGAAGTTGAAATTTTTATTTAAGTTAAACACAAAAAATCTGGTGTGACAAGCACAGAACACAACTTTCGATTACCGAAGGTAAGAGAAAGATGGGCGCTGTGCGCCAGTCAGACCAGATTTTTTTCATTTTTTAATTAGTAGCCAGTGGCGTTTCAAAATTGAAGGAAATATCGATTAGAGGAGCCCTTACTTTCATTTGTATTTTTTGTTTATCAATTTCAAATGACGATCTTCAATCCGATCCGATTTTCAAGATCTAAATCCAGATTCTGGATGGGATCTTCGAATTTTAAATCCAGTTTTTAGGTGCTATCATTTGAGAATTAGCTTCTAGTGCTAAAGGTCGAGGGCTCGCATCCCGTCTCATGCGGAGAAATTTATTTCAATTGAATTGGATACCAATCAATTGAAATAAATAAGAACGAAGGCTAATGCCCAATCGCACCGCACACTTTAAGTATGACTTAAAATTAAGTTAATTAATTAACCTGGCAACGTTGTAAATTTTAGTGATATCCTGGTGATTTATTTTTAATTTAATAATTTTTTCTTTTTAATAATCATAAACTAAATTAAATACATATTGTTTATAAATATTAATTTCAGAAAAATGAGAAAATCAGAAACAAAATATTAATTTTCATGATTTTTGATTAATTAATAGCAATTTTATATATAGGCTACTATATATAAATATTAATAACGATCTGTCAATCTATAACAGTGTTTTTCAATCTGTGGGTCGGGACCCCTAGGGGGGTGGCGAAGCCCTACACGGAGGGTAGGCGGCAAAAGGAAAAAGGCAAAGTTCTACACGATAATAAAAACATAATTTCATGGAGAAGGGAAATAGGTACCAAAATAGAGAAAATCATATAACTTACATAGTCTTTTGATTTACAATCTTTTTGTCGGTCATGAACCAAGAGAATCGCCAGAATTTTTCAACCTGTAAATTCAAAAAGATTGAAAAACACAGCTCTACTAATATAAGACTGGAAAATTTCGTTTCAAAATTCCAACGGGAAGTTGGTCAGAGCGTGACAGACGGATGGACCGACAGGCCCTCCTCTAATATAATATAGATCATCCTCGAAAATATAGTTCATATTGTTCATGTTTTTTATAAGAAAAATCGAAATCGAATCCAAAAAATGTATTATTATTAGTTAATTAATATTATATTATCAATATTGTTTTTTAGCTTAAGTCATTGCTAAGCCCCCGAAATCGAGGGCTTAAATATTTGGAGGTTAAGTATGAAATTTAACACACATTCATTGTCATCCGTTGCTAACCACGCTCGTTGCTAAGATAACACGTTCTCTGATTGAAAATAAAATAATGTTTCAAGACCCAAATGGCGTGAATAAAGATGCCAGGACCCCCAATATATATTTATTAATAAATAACAGTATCGTTTAAGTCTTATAATATTAAATCACAAATAAATCAGCAGAATATCACTAAAATTTACAACGTTGCCATGTTGCTGATACTTTATTTTAAGTTATACTTAAATTGTGCGGTGCGATTGGGCATAAATGGCCTCAGATGTCGAAAAAGACCTTAATTTATGTATTTCTCTTAATGTCACTGACAAATTTTTGCTTCATAATGCATATTGATTTAGATAATATTGGCATCATATTAATTTAAATTCATTAGTATCCTAATTAGAACCGGAGAACTGATCCCACGTGCTCTGGAGTTTTAATGTCATCATCATCAATTGGATTAATATTTAAAATAATAAGTATACTTGCAAAAAAGGAAAAACAATAAAAATAGGATAAGAGGAAGTAAAAAATTATATTTGAGCCTCTTCAAACCTCTCAGCCTACATTCCCTCCAAAAAGATCTTAACTCTGGGCTACCTTCTCTAAGAATTTGTCGGGCTGATATTATTTCTAGGGACCAAAACGGGGGTGCATCTATTGAAACAAAAAAAAAAGGGACGTGCTAAAATTAATTTTATAAAAAGAAATAATCTGGTGTGACTGGCGCACAGCACATAACTTTCTCTTACCTTCGGTAATCGAAAGATGTGGCCTGTGTTGTCACACGGATTTTTGTGTCGACATATATTTATTTTCCGACAGTAGGGTACAATTGAATTCAAGATGTAAAATTTATATGTGAAAATATTTATATTTTGTTACCATGGCAACCATTTCTCCGATCTTCCCTATGAAATACAAGAGTAAAGTGGTCTTCAAAGATTTCAATGGCAAAATGAGAATATACATTTTAAAGAGCATCTAAAAAATAATTGATTTTTGAATTTAAAAAAAATCGTTGGAGCGGATTTTGAGAAAATCGAAAA
Organism: Euborellia annulipes; assembly: GCA_023213315.1. Lineage (NCBI taxonomy): Eukaryota > Metazoa > Arthropoda > Insecta > Dermaptera > Anisolabididae > Euborellia > Euborellia annulipes. Next base: position 21,009 of record JAKCPI010025247.1, read on the forward strand.
AAAAAAACTGAAAAAAGTACATCAGTAAAGTACTAGTACTCTTTGGCCGATTTTGATTAAAAGCTTATTTTCACGGTCCAGGAGGGTACAAAACTTAAATATAAAATTTCAACCTCGTAGCTCAATTCCTTCATGCTTAAAATTGAACACACACAGACAGACAGACCATGTCTCGAAAACCACTTTTTTTGGATTCAGGGGACCTCAAAACGTGAAGATCCATCAAAATATCGACATCGAATTTTTGACATGAATCCATTACTTTCATATATGTATATTAACATATACATATAGGCAAGAGAAAGTAAAATTTGTTAGTGTTAAGCAAAATTTATATTAGAATGAAAAATTAAGAGGGTAGTAAGGCTTTTTAAAAAAGAATATGAAAATTTTCTGAATAACTTTACTAACACCCCTCCCCTCTCGAGTCGGCTGAATTTGTTGACAAATGTCTGGAAGCCAAGGGGCGCGGGTTCGGATCCCAGACAGTCCGATGAATTTATTTAAATCATTTGGATAAATAAATACTAAGCATCGTTAAAAGCCTATAGGCCAGAAAGACTTAAAAAAACTTTACTAAACATACTTTTTTTTCTTAAAATTATAATATTTTTCTTATTAAAAAATAAATTAACTAATCATTAAGACACTCACTTTTTTCACAAAAACTTTACACACACTCACTGTTTTTTTTTTTTTTTTTTTTAATTAAATGTCACTGAAATTTTACTCTGTCACTGATTTAAATGACACATAACAATACATAAGGCGATGTCAAATTGCGAGCGAGCGGAGAGAGAGAGGCTTACGCCCGGCCGCCAGGCCAACCCGACAGCGACTGACAATCGGATCATCCCAAGGCACACAGCACACACACACAGAGGTGGGACACACACGTGAGCCAGCTACGGAGGAGGCTTCGGACACGGACGGTAGCCGTTCGAGTCCCGGTCAAGGCAGTTGCCAATCGGGGAGGGAAAAAAATAAAAATAAAGGTGGGGGACTGTGTCCTCGTCGTCGATGTCGTCGTTTAGAACCAGAAAGACGGCTATTTGCATTCGTAAAAGCGTCATTATGCCAAAACATTTAGACAATGTTAATTAATTGATCTCTAATTTATTATTTTCCTATTTACCGAAATAATCCGATTAGCTCTTGGGCGTGAATATAAAAGAAAATCGAGAGGTATGTATTAAGAAGAAAAAAAAGTAATTTTTATTATTATTGTTAGATGACTAGAAAATAATTTTTTTTTTCATTTATATTAACCAAATTAAAAAATAAATAAATACCGTTATAATAAGAATAAACGTAATCTGCAAAAATAAAAATTTAAATTATTTATAAGCCTTATTATTTAATAAATAAAAAATTATATTTAAATAATCATTTGGTAGTCCTTAAAAGAGAGCTAGAAATCTCTCTTCTTTTAGTGTTAATTTGTTTGCTTCCTTTTTTTCTCAAATTAAAATTAAATATACAAATTAAACACTAGGTTATTTGGCCTTCAAAGGTTGGCTAAATAAAAATTAACACTTGAAGGTATTTCGGACAATTTCTTGTCTTCATCAGAAGTGATTACATTTTAGAATTTGTTTACCACTTTTGTTTGGAAGATATGAATTTTAAAATTTTGTGGAAAAACCCAGATTTGAGAAAAATGAGTTTATGGTGCGCGTCTCCAAAGCCGTTAGAAACGATTCAGTACCGAGTTACTCTAGGCTTTATTATTATAAAATTGCGATACAATTTAAAAAGTGATAAATAGAAAAGGCCACC
>JAKCPI010025248.1:0-13525 GCA_023213315.1 Euborellia annulipes
TTATGAATTAAGTAAATATTCTTGAAAAATCTAAAAAATTTATAAAAGATAGATTTATTCATTATCAATTAAGTAATTTTTTATTTCATTAAAAAAGAAGATGACACGTAATGATGTCAAGTAATTGTTGAAATACGTATTAAGAGTTAATTTTTAATTAGCCCTCGAGACTTGGTGTGGAGGTTAATGTGCTGGCCTTTTGTACCAAGGGTCTCGGGTTCGCATCCCGTCCCAGGCGACAAAATTTGTTTAAATTGTATTGGCTACCAATCAATTTAAATAATTAGGGGCGGCGGGGTCTAAATGACCTTCGATGCCGAAAAAAAAATTAATTAATAAAAACTTTGAAACAAATAACCTAGTAATTTGTATGTTTAATTTTAATTTACAAAATGTTTCAATGAGAGCCTATGATCGAAAGTTTAAATCTTATTCAATTTATTCATTGATTAAACACTAAGCTATTTGTTTCATAGGTTTTATTAATTGAATTTTTTATTTATTTATTTATTTTATTTTTTTTTCATTTTTTGGCATCGAAGGTCATTTAGACCCCGCCTATTTATTTATTTAAATTGATTGGTAGCTAATACAATTTAAACAAATTTTGTCGCCTGGGGCGGAATGCGAACCCGCGACCCTTGGTACAATTTATTCATTAGTATAAATACTTGATATACATTTCGACACTCTGAGTGCCATCTTCAGTAAGTAATACAGAGTATTTGTAGAAATAAATACAAATACCTATCAAATATTTATACCAATAAATAAATATCACACTCATTGTTTTGAATAAATTTTACTGTTCCAACTAGAGCCAACGGTTTCCTTAGTAAAAAAATAAAGGTCTCGCTTTCTTCTTTGTTCATATAATATTGTCTACCATTTGTCACTTAGCGGCTCACATTTTTTGAGCAAGTAGATGGCAACAACGAGCTACTCTAGCTAAGACTTGCTTTTCTTCTACTTCTTGCTTTTTTCCCGGTCGCATCCCTTTAAAATAGTTAAGTTATTTAGACGACGTAACTATTTATTTTAATTGAATGGAAGCCACTAAATTTTTGTCGCTTTAGACGGGTTGCAAACCCTCGATCTCAAAGCACCAGAAGTTAAAGCTTTATCTCTGAGTTACAGGCCTAGGACTTTATGTAAAATTAATAGAATAAGGCTATAAATATGGTCAGAATCTTAATGGCCTTAGATGACGAAAAGACCTTAAATGATAATAAAATTATACAGTAATTCTCAAATTTATTTTACCATGCATTTTAAAATTTTGTAACATGATTCAACACCTTTTTACTTTCTCTTAGCCTATATATGAAATATATAGGAGAGAAAGTATTGCGATCATGTCAAAAATTCGATGTCGAGATTTTGATGGATATACATGTTTTGAGGTCCCCTGAGTCCAAAAAAGTGGGTCCCGCAAATTGGTCTGTGTGTGTGTGTGTGTGTGTGTGTGTGTGTGTGTGTGTGTGTGTGTGTGTGTGTGTGTGTGTGTGTCTGTATGTGTGGACAGATTTTTAGCATGAAGGAATTGAGCTACCGGATTGAAATTTTATATTTAACTTAGGTACCTTCCCACACGCTCAAAATAAGCTTTTGAACAAAATCGGCCAAAAAGTACTAGTACTTTACTGATGTACTTTTTCAGTTTTTTTCGATTTTCTCAAAATTCCCTCCAAGGATTTTTTTAAAATTCAAAAATCAATTATTTTTTAGATGCTCTTTAAAATGTATATTCTCATTTTGCCGTTGAAATCTTCTGAAGACCACTTTACTCTTGTTCTTCATAGGAAAGATAGAAATGGTTGCCATGGTAACGGAATTTAAATCTTTTTCTTTTTATTAGATTAAAAATCAATTATTATTTAAATTCCCATTTATTTATTTGTGTCTTTAATTGCTTCAGGAGAAAACATATATATCTCTCTCTCTCTCACTTGCAAACATTATCGCCTGTCTCTCTCTGCCACCTTCTCTCCATAGGACCTAATGTTAATTTCCTATAGGGATTTGTATGTTAATTTAGATTCAAAAGGGGGTCCCCTTTGGAACTTTTTACGCATTTAAAATTTTTTTTTTCCAATTCTTATGAAATTTTGTATTTATTTACGAATCTATATTGTGTATAAAATGTCCAAATATGAGATTAAAATTTTGAAAAATAACCATAGTTTATTTGAAGCAGTCAACATTTAAAATGCAAGTTTGAAACTAAGGTGCTATCGGAAACTAAATATATCTCGACACAAAAAATCTGGTGTGACCAGCACAGTGCGCAACTTTCCCTTACCGAAGGGTAAGAGAAAGTTGTGTGCTGTGCGCCAGTCACACCAGATTTTTTTGGCATGACTTTATTTCTTTCTAATCCCACTAACTTGATTTCCAGTTTCCTAGCACTAAGCATTCAAAGCTAATTAAAACTTGAAATATTTTCGTCTAACTAGTGTTTATTTGTCGCTAGGCGTACCAGAAACCTCGCTCGAATGCGGTCCAGATCGCTCGTATCGTCGGCGTGACTGTCGTCGTTGTCTCGTTCGTTCTCGGTTCGTTTATCTTGGCTGCCGCTGTGGGTAGAGGCGTCAGGAAGACAATGCCATCCTGGACATCATGTCATCCTACAAGAGAACATGCTACCAGCGAATGGACAGCCCTTAGCGCCAGCAGCTCTCATTCAAGATAAGTAAGCAACCAACAAAAGTTTATATCACTTTTTTTTACCTGGTAGAGAGCAAATGATTCAATTCACTTTATGAATTTCTTTAATAATATTTTAACCAGTATATTAGGGTATATATTAATAATTATGCAGGAATCAAAAAAAAGCTAATTCTATTCACCGGTACGTTATGATATAAAAGGAAAGAATTGTATTTTTTTAGTAAAATTGAAATCTCGTTTATTTAGATTTTTTTTCTCTTTATTTTCGGCCTTCTGACGTTGGTTATTCTGCCCTGCCTTTGTCATGAGCGTAGCTATGGAATTTGGCTGAGGGGGGGTATGGGACCAGCCTGGGAGGCCCCATATTGACTCAATTTTTCTTGAGGTGGAAAGCTTTTCAGAAATTTTCACGTTTGCTTATGTTTAAAGCAGAATATTGGCTTAATAGCTCATACTTAGAGAAAAGTTGTGAGGAATTGCGTTTTAGTATATATAATTATCTTTAATTTAAAAAAAGTACGGGGGCAGTAGGCTAACCCTTATAGTTCAATTGCAATAATAAAAAGTTTTAAAATATGATTTAACAAGACTGTGAGTGTTCTTTATTGGTTAGGCCAAAAAACATCCTATGGCCCCCAGAATCAAACCCAGGATCTCCAGCCTTTCCGGGGCGTAGGCATGCTGTCCATTGCATCAGACCACCGGACCATCGACCAATAAATGGTGATGGAGATCCTGGAGTTCGATTCCCGGGGAGAATATAAAATACAAATAAAATTTTTAAGTATTAATTTTTAAAATTATACATTCAAAATACATTTTTTTCGAAAAAAGTATTTTTTTCCAAATCTCAGGGGGATAATTACCCCCTTTACTCCCCCCTTGTATCCGCTCTGCTGTGAATTGGCTTCAATTTTTTCAAAACAATATACCTTCTCAAAATGACATAAACAACTAATGTTTTTGACATTAGTCCATAGTTTTTAACCAACTGCAAAAACTCCGAAAATTTGCAGTTTTTCACGTATTACGTTGAAGCAGAACTTTTTTTTGCTTGCAAAATGTGGTTTCACACTCTCCCAATGGGTCCAAATAACAGACCAAAAAAAGCAGTGTAACATCGCGTTTTGCGATTTTAATGTCGAATTTGACTGGCCTATTTATAATCTCCTAATTGGCCATAGAGAATCGTTGCTCTGGAGCAATTAATCGAAAAATCATTTGCCCTCCTTGCAGCAATTAATAATGCTCTCTTTAATAACGATCGACAAAAAATAATTAGGGCACAAACATTCAATTTGTTAGCTTTAATCTTGAGTCTCAATCATCGATTGTCTTGATCGCTGTTGGGTCCCTTTTAATAAATATTTAACAAACAGAATGAATTAAGGACAATACCATTTCTATTAAAGTGTTTCCTTGCTTAAAAAAAATTTGACGAATTAAGTCTTTATATATCTCAAAATTCTCCGCCTATTTTAAGAATCTATTTTTTTTTTAATCCTGATTTAAATTCTTTGATTCTATTTCGTGAGTCATTATAATATTACATAAGAGTTAGGGAGAGAGAGGAGGAAAAAAATCTGAATAAATATTAGTTATAGGAGAATTAATTCGGGTATTAATTTCAAATTCAAATATCAGATAAATAAAGAATTAAAATTAATCATTATTATTCTACTAATAATAGATTTAAAAAATCTGGTGTGACTGACGCACAGCACACAACTTTCTCTTACCCTTTGGTACCTTTTTGTGTCGACATATATTTAGTTTCCCATAGCACCTTAGTTAACTTAACCACTTGCATTTCATAAATAAAAGTAAAAAAGTCAATTGATTAAAAATTCCCAGAGGTTATTATAAAAAAAATTTAATAAATTCATATTATTTATATTCAATCCCGAAATATTAAATTGTTTTGCATTCTCCATCGATAAACAGTTATTTAGCGAAATAAAGTTTTATTTATTTAATTAAAATTCAAAAATAACAAATTAAGTGGCTAAAATTGAAGTTTTTTTTATTCTCATTAAACAAAAAACTTCCGACTGTTAATAATAGCTTAAACAAAATTTATTCCAAGGATTTATTAGATAGAATTAAGTTTCCTAATTACGTTTATAATCATTACACTCTCCGGAATTATCAAGTTTACACTATTATTAAATAATATGGGTATCAAATAAAAATTAAGTAAACACTCCAAAGAATAAGGCCCGGGTGCTTCACTTCTAATTAACTAACTATCCCTTAGAAAAACTAATTGACTATTACGAGTCTTCACATCAGGTTAAAATTAGATTAGAGCCCAAGTGGGAGTTAGTTAGCAAAGACCCAAAGTTCGGTATGAAATTAGGAGCACAAGTATTGATTATATATTTTTTTAAATTTTAATTAAAAAACTAATCACCCCCCCCCCTCCTGAGGCCGAAACGGCTAAAGTTTTGACAAACTTGAAAGCAATGGGTTCGGATCCCAGAAAGTCCGATGAATTTATTTAAATCATTTGGATATGATGATATAAATAAATATGAATAGACCTCCACATACATGTAGCCTATTTAAATAATGAGTATCATCATAGGCGCCGGAACTGGGGGGGGGGGGGTCAAGGGTACTTTGTCTCCCCTCTGGCATCCTCTAGGAGGGGGCAGAGGGGGGCAATATGTCTTCTTTTTATTTAATTTATTTTTAAAAATCATACATTTTTACTTTCTCTTACCTATGTATATATGTAATATATATATAGAGAGAAAGTATTGGTTTCATGTCAAAAATTCGATGTCGAGATTTTGATGGATATATACGTTTTGAGGTCCCCTGAATCCAAAAAAGTGGTTTTCGCGACATGGTCTGTGTGTGTGTGTGTGTGTGTGTGTGTGTGTGTGTGTGTTTGTGTTCAATTTTAAGCATGAAGGAATTGAGCTAGGAGGTTGAAATGTTATATTTAAGTTAAACACCCCCCGGGACCGGAAAAATAAGCTTTTAATCAAAATCGGCCAAAGAGTACTAGTACTTTACTGATGTACTTTTTCAGTTTTTTTCGATTTTCTCAAAATTCGCTCTAACGATTTTGATTAAAATTCAAAAATCAATTATTTTTTAGATGCTCTTTCAAATGTATATTCTCGTTTTGCCCTCAAAATTGTTTGAAGCACACTTTACTCTTGTGCTTCACAGGAAAGATAGGAGAAATGGTTGCCATGGTTACAAAATATAAATATTTTCCGATACTTATAAATTTTACATCTGAATTCAAATATTCCCTACTGCCGGGAACTAAATACATGTCGACACAAAAAATCTGGTGTGACAGTCACACCAGATTTTTACTTTTGAAGAATAAAATCTTTTAAATTAAAAAAATTAAAAGAGTAAAAAATTCATTTTTTTCCAAAATATTTTATATAGACCCTCTTTATATACGTAGACATAGGCGGAACTGGGGGGCAAGGGTACATTGCCCCCCCCCCCCTGGCATCCTATAGGGGGGGACAGAGGGGGGCAAAATTTCTTCTTTTATTTCTTTTATTTTTAAAAATGATATATTTTTACTTTTGAAAAATAAAATCTAAATTAAAAAAAATTAAAAGAGTAAGAAATTCATTTTTTTCCAAATTTTTTCTAAAAATTTTTGAAAAATCACTACCGAATTTTTTAAAATTTTAATTTTATTAAAATTGTGATTTTATTTAAAATTTTTAAAGTTTTATAGTAGATTTGTTTTTGTTTTATACTATTTGAACATATTAAATTATTTTAATTTTCTAAAAAAAATTTTTTTGCCCCCCCCCCTGATTCAAATTCGTTCCGGCGCCCCTGTACGTAGACCCTCTTGTATTTCTATATATTGAATTAAAAGAAGAAAATTAAAAATATTTATTTCCTTCAATTAGTATAAATATAGCCTAAAAATTTTTTTGATAAAATCACTAGCAAATTTTTTTAAAATTTTAATTTTATTTAAAATTTTTAAAGCTTTATAGTAGATTTGTTTTTGTTTTATACTATTTGAACATATTAAATTATTTTAATTTTCTAAAAAAAAAATTTTTGCCCCCCCCCTGATTCAAATTCGTTCCGGCGCCCCTGAGTATCGTATAAAGTCTAAATGGCCTGTCATGCCGAAAGACTTAAATAAAAAAAAACTAATTTGCTTTAATTAATGATTTTAATTAATTTTTATTAAGCTGCCAACTTCAGAAAACTTTCCTTAAACCTCAGATAGCTAATTATATGTGAAAAATTCGAAGCTTGTTCTTGTTTATTATATTCCGATAATTTGCTGTCGGTCGGATAAGTTTGCTGCTGACTAGAAATGAAGCAACCGGTCCTTAAGACTCCTTTAAAGGGATATTTATTTATTTTTGCATTTATACTTTGCATAAGAAGTCACTTAAATATTTATTAAAATTAAAAATTGATTATTTACGTATGCTAGTTCGTTAGTTCCTCTTCCACTTTGTATATTAATCAGATAAACTTAATTATTGTTTAACAAAAGATAACCTCAGGGCAATTCTTTTGTATGAATTTATAATTAATTGTTACAAATTTGTTTAAGAAAAAAAAAAAAATATTAAAATCACTTATGAGTCATATAATTGACAATAACAAAAGTAAATAAAAAGGAATTAGCAAATTCTCTCTCTCACTTCGTGATTCTTACATCATCCCCGATTTACCGATTAGGCTTGGCCTTGACGGAGGTCACCTTGTACTAATATAAATATAAAACAAAATTTGTCTTTCAAATATCGTACGTGATTTTACCACATAAGTGATATTTGATTTTGGTTGCAGTAGTATAATAGGCGGATGCGAAATGTTGGATTTAGTCCAACAATTTTGTATCTTTATTACTCTAAAAAAGCCACCATAGAGAATGGTCAAAATGTTTTTGTAAATACTAAGAAAAAATGGTTGCACAGAACACAACTTCGGTAAATGAAGGTTCTGTTTTAGTTTCCTACAGTATGGTACATTTGAATTTCAAGTGCAAACATGATAAAATATTTATATTTTGTTACCATAGCAACCATTTCTCCCATCTTTGCTATGAAGTACAAGAGTAAAGTGTGCTTCAAACAATTTTGAGAGCATAATGAGAATATAGGAGGATTCTAAAAAATAATTGATTTTTCAATTTTAATCAAAATCGTTAGAATGAATTTTGAGAAAATCGAAAGAGAAAAAAACTAGTAAGCCTACTCTTTGGTCGATTTTAATTAAAAGCTTCATGTCACGTGCCAGGAAGGTACCTAACTTAAGGTGCGCGTCTCGGGGTGCTAATTTCGGGAGTTTCCAGCGGCCACAATTTTGAAGCTATCGACATCAAATTTTTTTTACATTAAAGCTATTTAAAATATTTAAAATATCTACAACTCATAGAAGCTCTTTTTTTAATTTTCGAAAAAATAAAAAATTTTTTTTAGATTAATCGCATTAAATAAAAGATATTTTTAAAAAATTCGCTCTATATCTTATAGATAATTAAATTAGTAATCATTGAGTTGAAAAATAATTAATTTTTTAGCCTTAATTAATTAGCTGGAATCATTCAAATGAAATGGAATAAATCCCTTGTATCCCTATGGGAAAAACTAACGCCATCTCTTGCCGCCTAGAGGTACTCAGTAGTGAATCGTCTTCTAACGGGGTTTTCGAAACACGCACCTTAAATATAAAATTTCAGCCTCCTAGCTATTTTCGTTTTTGAGATATTTTGTTCACAGACACAAAGACCCATGTGGTTTTACTTTTTTTGGATTCAGGGGACCTCAAAACGTGTATATCCATCAAAATCTCGACATCGAATTTTTGACATGAATCCAATACTTTCTCTCTATATATATATTACATATATACATAGGTAAGAGAAAGTAAAAAGAGATTGAAAAACAAATTAAAATAGTTTATTATGGCCGTCTGGAAACCATTTGGCCAAAAAAGTATAAATGGCATTACTAAAGTAAGAAAAAAAAAAAAAATAAAAACTTCGTTATGATCAAAATATGAATTTGTATTTGGAGTCCTTAAAAAGAAAATAAATTCCCAGTCCCGCTAAGGAATATCCCCTTTGTTATATTATTGTTAACAAGGCGCAAAGACAAGCAGTAAGTGACTTCGTGACTTTATTCGTATCTTTATCCCGTTCGTTGCCTATTTCAAGGACAGTCAAAAAAAAAAAATAATCAAGTGACCTTATCAAGAGAGACAATCCGGATTCAATGCTACCTTTTTATTTTATTTTAAATACTTAATAAAATAATGGCAATAAAATGTTCTTGACACTATTTCCATTAATTGAAAGAAATTAGTAGATTGAATTTTCTAGTCCTAGGTCGGCAAATTTTTTTTTCTTATTAACTGATTCACAAATTTTTCATTATTTATTCATTATCTAGACTAGTGGTTCCCAACCGGTGTGCCCCGGCACCCAAGGGTGCTGCGAGAATGCCTAAGGGGTGCCGCGAGATATTTAGATAAAAAAAAATAAATTAAAGAGGCGAAAAAATAAAGTTTTGCTAAAAAAAAAAAAGGTCAAATGATTAAAATGGAAGCGGCAAAAAGCGGAAAAAATTAAGCTTTGCCAAAAAAAAGGTCAAATGATTTTCACGCAAGGGAAAAAAAATTTGCCCCCAGGGGGAAAAAATTTTCGATTTGATAGGGGAAAAAAAAAAAAAGGAAGGGTGCCGCTAGTGTGTAATATTATTCCCAACGCACCTTTGGGGTGCCGTGGACTTTGATCTAGACATTTTATCATATTTCTCAGTAAGGGATAAACCACCTACCCTAACCAACACCCTACCACCTCGGGAAAAAATTATCTCACTTCGGTACTGATACTTGAAACAGTCTAAACATCAAATAAATTTTTTATAAAATTGAAAACAAAAAATTACATAGATTAAAAATAACGCAATTTCGAAAACAATTAGTGCGATTCAAATAAATGATACCCTTCCCCTGTTAACGCGATATCTTTTTTTAACTCAAAATTTTTTTAAATATTTATAAAATCAAATAGCCGAAAAAGATGAAGGATACCGCCGGAATTCGAACCACGGATATGACGATATGCACTACCTAGGCCACAAACCTGATGCAATGCAAAATATAAATAATTCCTGACCATTGGTGAGGACAGAAAAATTCAAAACATATTGAATATTAATAGATAATTATTGAAAAATATTTATATTAAAATATTTATAAATATAAAGGAGGTTTAGATAAATCACTGCAGTCAAAGATAGACACATGAAACAAAGCACTTTTCACTATCAAATGGATAAAAAGAGTAAAGGAATGTATTTAAAGTCAGGTTGAATTAATAAAACGACCGATTAATGTGATATTATTTTATTAGTTGCTGTTGCAGCGGCGTAACTAGCCTTTGAGGGGGGGGGGGGGCAAGGGCGGATCCAGACGTGTTTCTCGGTATTAATTTCGGTAATTTAAAGGCGCATTCTGTACTTGTTTGCAAGAATATAAATACAAATCAAATTTTTAAGTATTAATATTTAAAATTTTACATTAAAAATAAATTTTTTGCGAAAAAAAGTTTGTTTTTCAAATCTCGGAGGGGGGATAATTACCTTTTTACCCCCCCCTCTTGTATCTGCTCTTGGGGGGGGGCGAAGCTCAAATGGGGCGCCGTTTTTTCGTTCGACCTTTTTTTTTTTTAGTATACGAATCTCGTTTGATCTTCTTTTTTTGTAATTTTTTTGAAATCCGGAGGCGCGAGGGGGCGCCAAAAGCTTGATGCGCCTGGGGTGGGGGGGGGAGGCGAGCCCCACCTGGATACGCTACTGCACTGTTAATATAACAGCCGAGTGATATATATATAATTTCTTATTAAAATTTTTTTTTTCTAAATTTACTCGTGCGAGCAAAAACTAACTAACCTCGTTAAACGTCTGTTTAATTTTTTTGACACTTAATATTCAACACTCATTTTAAAAATAGTCATAAAACAGAGCAACAACACAAATGACCTTTTTTTTTGTTGACTGAGTATTTGAAGCTAATCCAGGTAATATAAAATTAGAGCTGCTTTAGAGCACATTTTCTATTAATATTTTATTTTCTCTATAGCTCTAAAATATGACGTGATGGGGCAAAACTGATGGCATTTTTGGAATGAGCGCTACCAAAATACCCAAGAATATCTTCAAATACTCAGTCAACAAAATCACTGTTGCCCTGTGTAATTTGAGAAATTTTCGGTCTTTGGGCTCTTATTAAATATTCATTTATTTATATATTACACGCCCTTTGAGTTTAACACGGCGGATATTTTATTTATTATACGATTAGAAGATTGTGGTGGCATTTTAATCGGATGCAAATAAAAATTCAAAATGCCAGCTAACCGTGAAGCGACATCAATTCCTGTTTTTAATAGAATAGGAATCGAAGGTTGTGTTGCATTTCTGGTCCAATGCCAAAGAGACCTTCAATGCACAGATTGCAATCAAATTAAGAGATTCAACTCAAAATGAAAATCAATCTTCAAATTGAAATACTATCATGGTCTGTCTTTGTGGAAAAGGAAGGAACTGTATTTTAATATTACATCTAAATGAACTAATAATATAGGCTACATATATAATAAAAATTATTTTGACTGTGATTATTTTAGAGGCATTATTATTATCATTGTTTTTAAAATATTATTAAAAAGCTCCTCAAGTCGATAGATTCTATTAGACGTTTCGATTCAATAAATTCGAGGAATATATTTCACGTCAGGCTAAATAATTAAAACGATCGATTTCATTATTTAATATAACATCACTACCCCCCCCCCCCCCCCCCCCCCCTTGGGTTGGTTTGAAAAAATATTAATAATTTCATTTTAATCATACAAAAGTTCTTTATTAATGATAATTTCACTCCGGAACTAATTATTACCCTCCCTTCCTTGAATGCGCCACTACCTCTCCCTTTCGCCAGAAGTTTCAGTCTCTTTACAAAATTCTGGGACCACTACTGTATAAAATCATAGAGCCTTCTGATTTATAAGAGTGTTATAGTTCGAATTTAATGATGTTGTTAGGAGGGGGAGAAGACGGGGTTGGGTTGTGGGTGGGCTGTAAAAATAAGGGGAAAAAAAATAGCACTCTCCTACTCTGTAAGAGGTTAATTTAATGATGTTCTTTATCTCGGACGATCTCTGAATGTGATTCATGATTAGAACCTTTACTAGGGCTACTAATAAAATAATATCACATTAATCAGAGAGCCTGATGATATTATATTTTTTTTAAATCGGTCGTTTTATTAATTTAACCTGACTTTTAATGCATTCCTCTCTTTTTATCCAATTGATATTGAAAAGTGCTTTGTTTCATGTGTCTATCTTTGACTGCAGTGATTTATCTAAACCAGTGGTTCCCACCTTTTTTGACCCCTCGCCCCTTTCTGGAGGTTGACTAACACCTATCCCCCCTTTACATTTTCATTGTATGCCTAACATTTAATTTTAATTTGAAGTAAAGTGTAAATAATAAAGCAATTTTATTATTTTAAAAAATTTTATTACCTTAGGTCTATATACAGGGCCGCAGACAGACTTGACAGGCCCCGGGGCTACTTAGTAATACTCCCCCCCCCAAAAAAAAAACTTGAAAGTTTTTTTTATATTAAAAACTATTTTGGTCTTTTGCCTACACTTTTTTACACAATTTTTGACACAACTTTTTGAAATAGTTATAGGTATATACATAGCTTACAATATTTATTTAAATAAAATTATATAAATTTTTTCAAAATTCCTAAACAAAAAGTTACAAAGGTTTTAATTTATCACCAAAATCGGACAAAAAATTTTCGGGGGAATCTTGGGGTATGGAAAATTTTTTGAAAATTACCCACTGAAATCTACATTTAGCTATCCTTAGTCGTGAAAAAGATCAAACTTGATTTGAGCTTAAAGGGCCAAAGCCCCCTGAGGAAAAAATTCAAGAAAATGATTTTTTTAATTGAAATTAAATTTGAGCTAAAAATGACGTTTTCAATTCTAAATTGGAATTTATCTTCAGACTATTTTATTTTTATGGTAATATTTTTCCTCTTCTATCCTCACCTTCCTGTAAATAAGAGATTTTCTTTTTGATTTTTATATTTTTAAATTTTAGTAAACTAATAATTTTTCTCCTTCGAATACTCATCCCCCCCCTCGCCCCCCCTTATTTATCGCCCCCTGAAAACCCAAATGCCCCCCCCTTGGGGGCAATCCCGCTAAGGTTGGGAACCACTGATAAACCTCCTTTATATTTATAAATAATTCAATATAAATATTTTTCAATAATTATCTATTAATATTCAATATGTTTTGAATTTTTCTGTCCTCTTCAATAGTCAGGAATTATTTATATTTTACAAATACATCAGTTTGTAGACTAATGATAATAACCTTTTCCAATAAAACATTGCATCTTTGGCAAATAGAGAGATAGGCAATATCTATATCCATAGTAAAATATAAACTTTGATTGACTCAAGGCACAAGTTATAATTGAATATTAATGAAAATTATATTTATTATTATTTAAATAAAATTAAACCTTTAAGAAGACAGTTTTTTTTGTTGGTGAGGCCAAGCGCTTCTTGGGATGGAAGAGCCTTTCCGGGGGCATCGGTGTGCTATCCATTGCACCAAGCCACCGGACCCTCGACCTACACCAACAAAAACTCACTTCCTCTTATATATGCAAGTTAACCGTGCATTTCACTCTGCAAATACTCTGTATTAAAGAAAAATTTCTTATTTGTCCTCCGCTATTTTAATTAAAATAAAACAGTTAGTACAACTTGGCAAAAAATAAAATAACATTTAAATTCC
>JAKCPI010025249.1:0-15924 GCA_023213315.1 Euborellia annulipes
ACGGAATTTTGAGAAAATCGAAAAAAACTGAAAAAGTACATCAGTAAAGTACTAGTACTTTTTGGCCGATTTTGTTCAAAAGCTTATTTTGAGATTCTTCAAAGGTACCTAAGTTAAATATAAAATTTCACTCCGGTAGCTCAATTCCTTCATGCTAAAAAAATGGGTCCACACACACAGACACACACACACACACACACACAGACCAATTTGCGGGACCCACTTTTTTGGACTCAGGGGACCTCAAAACATGTATATCCATCAAAATCTCGACATCGAATTTTTGACATGATCGCAATACTTTCTCTCCTATATATTTCATATATAGGCTAAGAGAAAGTAAAAAATTGGTTTTCCCAACATGGTCTGTCTGTGAACAAAATATCTCAAGAACGAAAAGAGCTAAAAGGTTGAAATTTTATATTTACGTAAGATACACCCCCTGGGACGTGACAAGAAGCTTTTGAACAAAATCGGCCAAAAATTATTAGTACTTTACTGATGTACTTTTTAGGGTTTTTTTTGATCTTCTCAAAATCCGCTGCAATGATTTTGATTAAAATTCATAAATCAACAATTTTTTTTATGCTATTTAAAAAGAATAAATATATCAGTAAAATTTTTCGTGAAATTAATTTAAAGTACGCTTTATTGATGTGGAAGCATTCGTAGCACAGCGCCATCTATAAATCGCGTGGTCAAGTTTGGGACTTAGGTGTTTTTTTTTTTTTAAGGTCCTTCTCGGCATCTAAGGCCATTTAGACTCCATCCCTATTTATTTCAAATGATTTGTAGTCAAATCAAATGAAATAAATTTTTCTCGCTTGGGATGGGAAGCGAACCCGGGACTCCGGTGCGAGAAGCTAATGTCTTCTCACTGAGCCACGGCTCCCGGGCACTTAGGTGTTAAAGGGCAACTAAATATAGCTCGACATGTATCACAAGCAGAGTACACAACTTTCTCTTGACGAAGAGAAAGGGAAAGTTGTATACTGTGCGACCAGTCACACCAGATTTTTTAGTTTAAAATCAAGTAAATTAATTTTAACACAAGATTTATGTTTCAATATATTATTTATTAGTATAATATAAAAAAAAAAATACTAATAATTAATATATTGAAACATAAATCTTGTGTTAAAATTAATTTACTTAATTACAAAATCTCTATAAAACAAATAATTTTTCAACTAGAGTCAATTTCAAATTTAAGATTATTTGCACTTTCACTTACGAAATTTTCAAAACGTTAAATTTCTTTAAAGAGATTGATTTGATTTGATTTGATTTATTAAATTATATTGGGCAAGGGCTGAATAGCCCCATTAGCCCTTATGAAAATAATACATGATATATATAAATATAGATTATTATAAACAGGTACATAAAAAGTTTAAAAAAAAAAAATATATGGTAATTGGTACATAGACTTATTCTTAAAGTTTTTACACAAACATTTCTCTCTTACTTGTTAGTAGAAAGGAACTGCGCATTTCTGTTCTGAGCGTCCCGTACTAGTCATCCGCGAAGCGGCCGGCCTATGAGGCCAGATCTGACCATACCAGAGAAACCCGAAAGGGACCTGGAGCGCCTAACACCAAGCGGAAGGCCATTCCAAAGTCTAACCGCCTCCACCTGGAATGACCCTCCGTATATGCACGTCCTGTGCTTCGGGAACTTAAGTGTCAGAATATTTACCTTGGACCCCAGAAACTCAAAATAGCCCCTCAAATAATCAGGGCATTCTCCCCCTCAACACCCTCCAGGTTAACCTCAGGCAGGCAAACTCCCTCATCTCACGAACCCTCAGCCATCCGAGACTCTCAAAACAAGGTCACACGTGCGAATCTCTTCTTAATCGGTAGACGAACCTGACCGCATAATTTTGAGCTCTTTGGAGCTTGTTAGCCAAGACGCAGGTCAGGTCCGTCATCACCACCGAGCCATAGTGGAAATACGGGAAAACCAGAGCCTGCACCAAACGAGCCTTCATGCTTATGGAGAGAAATTTTTCCCATTTGTTTCAGGCTGTGGATGGCCCTGAAGACTTTATTACGGGTTTCATCCACCTCGTTGTTCCAGGAGAGATTTTTATCATATGTCAGGCCCAGGTTTTTCACCGTATCATTTAGAGGAATCAAGGTGTTATTAATATATATTCCGTTCATTAAAGAGAGAGAGAGAGAGAGAGAGAGAGTCAAAATAAATCAAATTTTATTATTAAAAACTTCTTAATATTGATAGAATCGATCGCGAAAAATGAATAAAAATTTAAATCAGTGATATGAATAAAATAAATAAATATGGAAAATATAACAAGTGTTTTTAAATGAAGAAAAAAAAATGTTTAAAACAACAATAAGGCTATTTTCATTTGACCACTGTGAAAATATAGAATATTAAAATAATATAAATGAAAAGATATATTGGAAATTTTATTTTTCATCTTTTTCAAATAGAAATTGACATAGACAGACTTGTTGAGAAAACCAGGGACTCAGGGGACCTCAAAACATATATTTCCATCAAAATCTCGACATTAAATTTTTGACATCAATCCAATACTTTCTCTCTTTCTATATATACATATATAGGTAAGAAAGTAAAAATTTAAGCCTCTAATATTCCTACTGTCAAATATAAATTTTGTATTTTTCTAATTAAAAGAAAATATTTTGTTGTTGAGATATTATCGTTAACAAAATAGAATAGGAAGCGAGATCAGATTTGTGGTAAGCAAAATCGAAGTCAGTTGTTAAGTGTTCCGTGTAATTTAACATGAGAGTAAAGGAAGGAGAGCAGTAAAGCTTTAAGCAGATAGAACAATAATAGCGTAGCGTAATAAATTTAGACAGACAAATTTAGAAAAAAAAAGAAGAAAACAGTCAACATTTAGTAAAGAGGATTAGAGTACGTATAGAGATATAGGGTATCCCAAAATCATTCGACTTTGTTGATGTTTGTTGAGATTATTTTTCGGAAGTGGGAGGATCTGAGTGATCCCCCTTCCCAATGAATAAATTTTAAAGAATTTAAAATATTTTTTATATTAATTTCTAATAGTGTTAATATTTTAATTTTTTCTTTCCCAATTAGCGAATTTCTAATTCTTATAAAATTTATTCCTAAATATTAAATGATATCTAAATAATGATTGACATTTAAAGACACAAAAAATATGCTAATGTATATATCATAGCGGTAATGAGCATAAAATCCTAGCATCATGTGTTACAAACACTACAAAGAACAGACTAATATATAAATCGATTTTAGAACTTTTATATTGTTCATGTTCTGAATTGATTATATATTATCTTATAAACAGTGCTATATACA
This sequence comes from Euborellia annulipes, assembly GCA_023213315.1. Lineage (NCBI taxonomy): Eukaryota > Metazoa > Arthropoda > Insecta > Dermaptera > Anisolabididae > Euborellia > Euborellia annulipes. The sequence goes on from JAKCPI010025249.1 coordinate 3,340, forward strand.
GTAAATTAAGTAGGTTTATCCTCGAAAAATTTTTTTAAGGTGGAGATAAGACTGGGCGAATATAAGGGCGGCCGGTCCCCCATATGAAATTTCTCAAATTTAAATACATATATGCTGGTAGATGGCTAATTTATTTATATATAAAGGGTGTCCCAAAATTTACGCAAGATTTCAATTTGTCGCCATTTGTGCAGTAAAATATTGGCAACCCTGGAAAATAAAAAATTGTTTTATGGAAAAGGGAGGATACAAAAAAATAATGCATCTACTCATTAACAACCACAACGTTTTGCTCACGCATCCACTGGGAGCAATCCTACATGTATATTTTTCCTATATAAATTATCATTTTTCTTTTTATTAATTAAATTGAATTGGATTATAAATTAAACTAAATGAATGCATTTGTCGTGCTAAGGCAACACAACTCTATTTTTATTTTTAAGATAAATATATATATTTTGGATGGAAAGGAGTCTGCAGGATGATATTCCAAGGAGACACGTTCGTCACAGTAAATATTGTTCAGTACTCTGGGCCAATCTTTTATTTGGTACTCCCTCCCTTTTACATATAACTCACACCCCCTGTTATATTATTCAATTCAAATAAAAAAAATTAACAGCTGACAGTCTAGGGTTAGTAAAACAAGATTGAACAAGACGGTGCCACATCCCATACAGCCCGTGAAACAATCAAATTACTGAATGAGACATTTCCTGGCCGTGTTATCTCTCGTTTCGGTGATCAGAATTGGCCCCCTAGATCATGCGATTTAACACCTTTGAATTTCTTTTTATGGGGTTTTTTTGAAATCAAAGGTGTACGCCAACAAGCCCAAAACAACCCGTGCGTTGAAGGAGGAAATTCAACGCTGCATTACTGAAATTGGGCCACATTTATGCACAATTGTCATGGAAAATTTTGACAAAAAGAGTGCGTATGTGCCAGAACAACCGTGAAGGGCATTTGCCCGATGTGTTATATTATACATAACCCTATTCTGTGTACTTTATGATTCATTAAAAAAATAATAATTTAAAGAAAAATAAATGTGTTTTATATTTATTTCAAATCTTGCGTAAATTTTGGGACACACTATATATATATATATTTTTTTTTTTTGAAAATTGTGCCGCATAAATAAAAGTAATAAAAAAATGAAATATATTAATATATGGACCCTGTTATGCAATGGTGTATCAAAGATCAAAAAATTCAAAATTGAGTTAAGCACGGAATATTATTTCAAATGCAAGTATTTTTTATGAAATATGTCCTAAAAAATTTATATTTAATGTTACTTGCACAATTGACAAGAAAAATTATATATAATCCAATGTAAACAAAAAACTTTATTGTTGATTTTCTCAAAACTCGATGTTTGGTCTTTGACACACCATTGCATAACAGGCTCCATACAAGCATATTTTTTTTTTAAGTAAAACATTTGTTTTTGAAAGGGCTCAGGCCCCTCGGGGCTCGGATGAATACAGAAATACTTAGATTAAAAAAAAAAAATTAATGAAAATTTGTCTTTGAGAGGGTCCGGACCCCACGGGGCTCAAGTATTTTTAAAATATTTCTTCTTCTTCTTCTCTTCTCTTCTTCTTCTCTTCTTCTTCTTCTTCTTCTTCTCTTCTTCTTCTTCTTCTTCTTCTTCTTCTTCTTCTTCTTCTTCTTCTTCTTCTTCTTCTTCTTCTTTCTCTTCTTCTTCTTTCTTCTTCTTCTTCTTCTTCTTCTTCTCTTCTTCTCTTCTTCTTCTTCTTCTTCTCTTTCTCTTCTCTTTCTCTTCTTCTTCTTCTTCTTCTCTCTCCCCCCCCCCCCCCCCCCCTTTTTGTGTATTGGATGAGGGAGATATTTAAAAATTAGTTCGCCCCTCCCCTTACTCAAAAAAAAATTCTATATACGCCACTGAGATTTTTTTTTTTATTAATAAAAATTGTATAAATATCATTGAGATGATGGCTGAACTATTAGAAGATATTAAATAAAGATTTAAAGATATTAAATAAAATTTGATAAAAATTGATTGAATTTTTGTCTGATTTCTTTCCTGGCTCCCATCCTACTCATGTATAAATATCAATTAGGAGAGGACGGGAGCCCTCTCGGGACGCAGCAGCCAAGTAAAAATAAAAAAACGTTACATCCTGTCGCCGACGTTTCGAGCGATAGTCGCACTCATCTTCAGGGCCTATAGTAACAAACTTTATTTGGTTAATTGATCATTTTACAAAATACGTTAACACAAAACACGTTATACATGAAATTTCTTAAAGTGTACTTACAAGCAGAATTGTCAAAAATATGTACTTATTTTAATAACTTAACTTAATAATTAACTTTTTAATATATACTTATTTTTTCTGATTGTTCTAAATTTCACACCTATTGTGTTTTGTGTGCTTCGGTGTATTGTGATTTAACCAATTAACTTCCCCCTTTTTTTGACTATCGAACGTAGGCGGCTGGGGATAACGAATTTTATTTTCACTTGGCTGCTGCATCCCGAGAGAACTTTTTTTTTTTTAAATATATCCGTCCTCTCCTAATTGAATATCTACAGCCATAAAAAACTCAACAATGTATAAATGGACCCTGTTATGCAATAGTGTTTCAAGTGCCAAAAAATTAAAAATTGATTTAAGCACGGAATATTGATTCGAATGCTATAATTAATAGTATTTTTTATGAAATATGCCCTAAAAAAAATTTATATTTAATGTTACTTGCAAAATTGACAAAAAAAAATTATATAGAATCCAATGAAAACAAAAAAACTTTAATGTTAATTTTCTCAAATCTCGGTAGATGGCGCTTGACACACTAATGCGTAACAGGATTTTTGTGTCGACATATATTTAGTTTCCGCCAATATATTAGAATTTAAGATGTCAAAATTTTTTTTTTTTTTTTTATAAAAAAAACATTCACACATTTTTCTCATTCACACTCACACTCACACACACATTCATACAGTCTTTTTCGGCAACTTAGGCCATATAAGACTTTTGACGATAACCGTTGTAGAGAATATATCTATTGTGGGTTCAGGCATTTCTATTTAAGCCATCTGGTATCCAAATGGCTTAAATAAAATCATCGGACTGCCTGGGTCCGAACCCGCGACGTTTGGTATAGGAGGTAGGCGCGCTACTTACTACGCCAAACCCGGGGGCGATGTCAAAATTATAAACATGAGAAAATATTTATATTTTGTTACCATGGCAACCACTTCTCGTATCTTTCCTATGAAGCACAAGAGTAAAGTGTGCTTCAAACAACATTTTGAGGGCAAAACGGGAATATACATTTGAAAGAGCATCTAAAAAATAATTGATTTTTGAATTTTAATTAAAATCGTTAGAGCGAATTTTGAGAAAATCGAAAAAAACTGAAAAAGTACATCAGTAAAGTACTAGTACTTTTTGGCCGATTTTGATTAAAAGCTTATTTTGTCGGTTCCGGGGGGTATTTAACTTAAATATAAAATTTCAACTTCCTAGCTGAATTCCTTCATGCTTAAAATTGAACACACACACACAAACAGACAGACCAAGTCGCGAAAACCACTTTTTTACTTTCTCTTACCTATGTATATATGTAATATATATATAGAGAGAAAGTATTGGATTCATGTCAAAAATTCGATGTCGAGATTTTGATGGATCTTCACGTTTTGAGGTCCCCTGAATCCAAAAAAGTGGTTTTCGCGACATGGTCTGTCTGTGGGTGTGTGGGTGGGTGGGTGGGTGTGTGGGTGTGTGTCAAATTTTAAGCATGAAGGAATTGAGCTATGAGGCTGAAATTTTATATTTAAGTTAAACACCCCCGGGACCGGAAAAATAAGCTTTTAATCAAAATCGGCCAAAGAGTACTAGTACTTTACTGATGTACTTTCTCAGTTTTTTTCGATTTTCTCAAAATTCGCTCTAACGATTTTGATTAAAATTCAAATATCAATTATTTTTTAGATGCTCTTTCAAATGTATATTCTCGTTTTGCCCTCAAAATTGTTTGAAGCACACTTTACTCTTGTGCTTCATAGGGAAGGATAGGAGAAATGGTTGCCATGGTAACAAAATATAAATATTTTCCCATACTTATAAATTTTACATCTGAATTCAAATATTCCCTACTGCCGGGAACTAAATACATGTCGACACAAAAAATCTGGTGTGACAAGCACAGTACACAACTTTCGATTACCGAAGGTAAGAGAAAGTTGTGTGCTGTGCGCCAGTCACACCAGATTTTTGGATTCAGGGGACCTCAAAACGTGAAGATCCATCAAAATCTCGACATCGAATTTTTGACATGAAACCAATACTTTCTCTCTCTATATATTAACATATATATAGAGGTAAGAGAAAGTAAAAATCATCTAATTCATTAAAAAAAAAAATTAAATTTTAAATACGTCATTATTTTAATACAGTTAAAATTATTTTTTTACTTTCTCTTACCTCTATATATATGTTAATATATAGAGAGAGAAAGTATTGGATTCATGTCAAAAATTCGATGTCGAGATTTTGATGGATCTTTACGTTTTGAGGTCCCCTGTATCCAAAAAAGTGGTTTTCGCGACATGGTCTGTCTGTCTGTGTGTCTGTGTGTGTTCAATTTTAGGCATGAAGGAATTGAGCTAGGAGGCTGAAATTTTATATATAAGTTAAACACCCCCCAGGAGCTTGAAAATAAGCTTTTAATCAAAATCGGCCAAAAGGTACTAGTACTTTACTGATGTACTTTTTCAGTTTTTTTCGATTTTCTCAAAATTAGCTCTAACGACGATTTTGATTAAAATTCAAAAATCAATTATTTTTTAGATACTCTTTAAAATGTATATTCTCGTTTTGCCCTCAAAATTGTTTGAAGCACACTTTACTCTTGTGCTTCATAGGAAAGATAGGAAAAATGGTTGCCATGTTTACAAAATATAAATATTTTCCCATACTTATAAATTTTACATCTGAATTCAAATATTCCCTACTGCCGGGAACTAAATATATGTCGACACAAAAAATCTGGTGTGACAAGCACAGAACACAACTTTCGATTACCGAAGGTAAGAGAAAGTTGTGTGCTGTGCGCCAGTCACACCAGATTTTTTGATTTTATAGAGTCATAGCATTACTGCGATTATTCCGCGATTGAATACATATTGAAAAAAAATTACCTGATATAAAGGTCGCCAACCTTTATCTATACATAACCAAAATGAATTTTATTGAATGAAAATGTAAATTTAAATTTTTTTTTTATATTTTGGTATATTATTAAAATGAACTCTGGTATATCGTTTTAAACCCTTCCAAATGATCAATCATGCGAAATCTAGGGAGATAAAATATTTAAAGAGAGATTTCGCGAAAAAGCGGCTTTTACATTAATAGCTAAAATATTAAATTTTATTTGAGTTAATAAAAAAATAATTACAAAATTCATCTAGTTGATCTGAGCTTTATTAGTTCCCAATGCATTTTAGCCGGAATAGACTTTATAAGTTACCAATTAGAATCCAATTGATTTCAATTGTTTTAAATCTGGACAGTTTTAAGACTATCAAAAAAAACCCTCACCGCAATGAGAGGGGGCAGAGCCTATGCTTATTCATGGTTGCATATTAAATATCTCTAATTTTTTCAAGCTTATAAAGATGAATTTATATTTCTTGATAATTACAATGATCAATGAAATAAACAAAAATCTGGTGTGACTGGCGCACAGCACTTCTCTTACCTTCGGTAATCGAAAGTTGTGTTCTGTGCTTGTCACACCAGATTTTTTGTGTCGACATATATTTAGTTTCCGCCAATATATTAGAATTTAAGATGTCAAATTTATAAACATGGGAAAATATTTATATTTTGTTACCATGGCAATTTATCTTTTCTATGAAGCACAAGAGTAAAGTGTGCTTCAAACAATTTTGAGGGCAAAACGAGAATATACATTTTAAAGAGTATCTAAAAAATAATTGATTTTTGAATTTTAATCAAAATCGTCGTTAGAGCTAATTTTGAGAAAATCGAAAAAAACTGAAAAAGTACATCAGTAAAGTACTAGTACCCTTTGGCCGATTTTGATTAAAAGCTTATTTTCAAGCTCCTGGGGGGTGTTTAACTTATATATAAAATTTCAGCCTCCTAGCTCAATTCCTTCATGCCTAAAATTGAACACACACCCACACACACACACACACACACCCACACACCCACAGACAGACCATGTCGCAAAAACCACTTTTTTAGATTCAGGGGACCTTAAAACGTGAAGATCCATCAAAATCTCAACATCGAATTTTTGACATGAATCCAATACTTTCTCTATATATATATATATTACATATATACATAGGTAAGAGAAAGTAAAAAGTTCATTTTTGAATATGATTCTATAAAAAATTGTTTTAAATGATTTCAGCAAGGAAGAGAAATGTGTACCAAATGGTTTATTTAAAAAAAAATCTGGTCGTTATGCAGAAATTCAATATTCTAGCCCCTATTTCTTCTTCAAATATATTTAGACCCAAACCATTTTATTAAGGTTTAAAGAAAAATTGGATTGTTATCTTTAATTCTAATCTGGCCTTAGTAAGGGATTATAGTAAAGCTGACAGTGAAAGCTTACACAGTCTTAGATTCTGGTCAATGCCCTTATTTCAATTCTCCCTTAAAAAAAGACATTCACACGAACATCAAACTTATGAGGATTTCGTGACTCCATTAAGGTGACTAACATTAGCTTTGAGAAAGAAATGCCCCAACAAGTAAGTATATCACCTTTAATTTTTTTTTTAAAGAAAAATATTTAATTAATTTAAGATATAAAAATCTGGTGTGACTGTCGCACAGCACAGAACTTTCTCTTAACTTCGGTAATCGAAAGTTCTGTTCTGTGATTGTCACACCATTTTTGGGGACGAGATATATTTACTTTCCATCGATATACATATAATAGAATTCAAGATATAAAATTTATTAATATGGGAAAATATTTATATTTTATTACCATGGCAACCATTTCTCCATCTTTCGTATGAAATTTTATTATAATATATCAAATCTGGTGTGACTGGTAGCACAGAACACACCAGATTTTTTTTGTCGACATATTATTAGTTTCCGCTGATAAATTAGAATTTAAGATATAATTTTTTTTTTTTTTTTTGCCAAAAGCTTTAGCCATCAGGCCATTTTTACTTTCTCTTACCTCTATATATATGTTAATATATATAGAGAGAGAAAGTATTGGATTTATGTCAAAAATTCGATGTCGAGATTTTGATGGATATACACGTTTTGAGGTCCCCTGAATGTAAAAAAGTGGTTTTCGCGACATGGTCTGTCTGTGAACAAAATATCTCAAGATCGAAAAGAGCTAGGAGATTGAAATTTTATATTTAAGTTAGGCACCCCCTGGGACGTGATACGAAGCTTTTGAACAAAATCGACCAAAGAGTACTAGTACTTTACTGATGCACTTTTTCAGTTTTTTTCGATTTTCTCTAAATTCGTTCCAACGATTTTTTTTTTAAATTCAAAAATCAATTATTTTTTAGATTCTCTTTAAAATATATATTCTCATTTTGACTGATACACACGGACAGACAGACCATGTCGCGAAAACCACTTTTTTGGATTCAGGGGACCTCAAAACGTGTATAATATACACTGTATATTAGGGTGGTCGCAAGAAATCGATGTCCGAATATCTTTGGCGGGAACCTCTAGAAAGTTGCTAAATTATGTAAAAGTGAGATAGGGAAAGGATGAGCGTGATCGAATAACCCTAAGACCTGCCTCAACGGGCCTGAAGTTTAGTATAACTTGATGGAGACATATCAAGGGTAGCATTGTCTAAACTTCTAAATCATTTGTGGTATTTAAACCAAGAGCAGGTTGCTTTTGCTTTTTTTGATAATACTTTAGATCAGTGGTTCCCAACCGGTGTGTCCCGGCACCCAAGGGTGCCGCGAGATATTTAGATGAACAAAAAAAAAATAATAATAGAGGCGGGAAAAAAAGTTAGCGATCGTGAATGTTTTTAAACTTTTCACTTTTCTTGACGTTCAGAACAAATATTAAGGCTAAAATAATTCCTTTTAATCCCTCCATATTTAATTCATGGCCCTTCGATTAAGAGGTGGAAATAACATAAGTAGGGGCTCCCCCCAAAAAAACGGTACGGGGTGGGGGAAAACGGAGGTCATATTTGGATTCAGGAGGTCATTTTACTTAAGAATCTTATGAAATTATTTCGGAACTCGAAAAAAAATTTCATTACCCCTATTAGTGTTATTTGAAAATCAATGTGATGTGTCTCTTAACCATATTCGATTTTTTGCCCATACCATGAAAACCGTTGGTTTTACTAAAGAATGTTAAAGGACTTTTTTTTTAGTAAATTTAATGCTCTTCAAAAAATTACTGATGAACTTTTTTTTGTTGGACTAACCGTCTAGGAGTTACAGATGTTAATAGTCAAATTTAGGGGAATCGATGAACTTTAGGGCCGATGAGGCAGGTCTTATCGTTATCCGATCGAGCTCAAACTTTCACAATCTACTTTTTACACCAATTGTCAACTTTTAAGAGGTTCCCGCCGAAAATACAGCCAAAAAAATTTTCTCCCCTTATACCTTGCAACCACCCTACTGTATATGCTTCAAAATCTCGACATCAAATTTTTTACATTAATTCAATACTTTCTCTCTATATACTGTATATTAACATACAGTATATAGAGGTAAGAGAACGTAAAAAGGCGTGCTTTAATAGTTTCTAAAGTTTATAGACAAAATTAATAAGATACTGTATTTGAACAATATCCTCAACAGTGTCAAGCTAAGAGATGGAAAATAAAATTAATAATTAATTTGTGGTCTTTGGAAAATAACTCTCAAAGCTCACAAAACAAAGAAATTATTATTATTATAAAATATATTATTTCATTCATATCTTTACATTTCGTTAATGAATAAATGGCGACCATATTTCAGTGTTTCTTAATTTCCAGTCGTTGGAAGCAAAAAAAATTTATCAGTCTTCAGAAAATGATTTCAAATGTTCATTTAAGCTACTTATCCGGCATAAAGTTATACTTATTAGACCCATGTAATTTTCATTATTCAGGTTGGATTAGATTTTTCTTCTAATGATTTTTGTAACTTGAAGAATTAAGAGAAATTCATTGTGACGGATAGAAATTTCCTTGAACGTTATTTGTCTCAAAGTAACTTCAAAACAATTTGATTCTCTTAGTATATTACGTGAGGATATTTGTCTTAATTTATTCAAATTAGGTTTAGTTTGCGTCGTAGTGAGGTTAAAGAAGCCAGGTTGAAAACTCCAAATAAAGCAATTGATTAGGGGCGGGGGTGGTCCGCCCAGGGCCCGAGCCTGCATAGATCCCCAAATATTTGTCTTTGAGGGCACTGACCCCTCGAAGCTCAGGTGAAACGGAAAAATTTAGATAAAAAAAAAATTTAATAAAAATTTATCTTTGAGAGGGTCCAGGGCCTTCGGGGTTCAGGGATATACGGTATTGAAAAGATATTTTTGGGTATGGAGGAGTGGGGTATTTATAAATAAGTTCGCCCCCCTCCTCCCGAAAAATTCAATATACACCGCTGGTATAAAATGTATATAGGTCCCCTCTTTTAGTGACCCCCCAGGCCTCCAACTGTCTCGGTACGCCCGTTCTTAAAAAAAAAATCTGGTGTGACAAGCATCTTACCGTTCGGCAAGAGAAAGTTGAGTGCTGTGCGACCTCTGCTTGTCACACCAGATTTTTTGTGTCGACATGTATTTAGTTTCCGACAGTACGGTACATTCAAATTTCAAGATGTAAAATTTATAAGAATGGGAAAATATTTATGTTTTGTTACCATGGCAACCATTTCTCTTATCTTTCCTATGAAGAACAAGAGTAAAGTGGTCTTCAGAAGATTTCAATGGCAAAATGAGAATATACATTTTAAAGAGCATCTAAAAAATAAATGATTTTTGAACTTAAAAAAAAATCGTTGGAGCAAATTTAGAGAAAATCGAAAAAACCTGAAAAAGTACATCAGTAAAGTACTAGTAGTCTTTGGCCGATTTTGTTCAAAAGCTTCGTGTCACGTCCCATGGGGGTGCCTAACTTAAATATAAAATTTCAACTTCCTAGCTCTTTTCGTTCTTGAGATATTTTGTGACACACCCACCCACCCACAGACAGACCATGTCGCGAAAACCACTTTTTTGGATTCAGGGGACCTCAAAACGTGAAGTTCCATCAAAATCTCGACATCGAATTTAATACCGTACTTTCTTTTCTCTCTATATATTTCATATATAGGGTAAGAGAAAGTAAAAAACTGTTTATCTTCTACTATTATTTTATTAATTCTTTTCTCTCTCTTTAATCATTAGAATCAAAAACTGACCCTTTGTGGTTATTACAGGGAATAACTTCCGAATATAGATATACTGAGATGGGTTTCTTTTTACTCTCTCTTACCTCTATATACGTTGTGTTAGTATATAAAGAGAGAAAGTATTGGATTCATGTCAAAAATTCGTTGCCAAGATTTTAATGGATATACATTAGGGTGGCCGCAAAAAAACAAATTTTACTTTCTCTTACCTATGTATATATGTAATATATATATAAAGAGAAAGTATTGGATTCATGTCAAAAATTCGATGTCGAGGTTTTGATGGATATACACTCTTTTGAGGTCCCCTGAATCCAAAAAAGTGGTTTTCGCGACATGGTCTGAGTGTGTGTGTGTGTGTGTCTGTGTCTGTGTGCCTGAGTTCAATTTTAAGATTGAAGGAATTGAGCTATGAGGCTGAAATTTTATATATAAGTTAAACACACCCCCGAGCGTGAAAATAAGCTTTTAATCAAAATCGGCCAAAGAGTACTAGTACTTTACTAATGTAGTTTTTAAGTTTTTTTCGATTTTTCTCAAAATTTACTCCAACGATTTTTTTTTTAATTCAAAAATCAATTATTTTTTAGATGCTCTTTAAAATGTATATTCTCATTTTGCCATTGAAATCTTCTGAAGACCACTTTACTCTTGTATTTTATAGGAAAGATAGGACAAATGGTTGCCATGGTAACAAAATTTAAATATTTTCCCATACTTATAAATTTTACATCGCCCCCGGGTGGCGTAGTAGGTAGCGTGCCTACCTCCTATACCAAACGTCGCGGGTTCGGACCCAGGCAGTCCGATGATTTTATTTAAGCCATTTGGATACCAGATGGCTTAAATAGAAATGCCTGAACCACAAATTGATATATTAATTACAACGGTTATCGTCAAAGTCTTATATGGCCTACGTTGCCGAAAAGACTGTGTGAATGAATGTGTGTGTGAGTGTGAGTGTGAATGAGAAAAAAGTGTGAATGTTTTTATATAATAAAAATAATAAAAATTTTACATCTGAAATCAAATGTTCCGTACTGTCGGGAACTAAATATATATCGACACAAAAAATCTGTTGTGACAAGCACAGAACACAACTTTCGATTACCGAAAGTAAGAGAAAGTTGTGTGCTGTGCGCCATCACACCAGATTTTTTTAATTTCTTTCTGCCGAACCCCCTAAAAGTTGTCTTTTGGCTAGAAAATGATAATGGCAAAGTTTTAGCTAACGTTAACCCGTGCCTCATCGGGGTTAAAACTTTGAATAAGTGCGATTTTATCTAAAAATTCGCAGTTTTTACTTCATAAAACGAAAACAAAGTATCGTAGAAAAATGAATCTTGGCTCATTTCATAGCAAATTTAATTCTCTTGAGGTTTTATATTAACCATTTTTTCATTAAAACTTATAGATTATTGCTCTTTCTGAAAAATAAGTGGAAAATCACAATATAGACCATTCGATATAACGATTTGCCGGGAAAATATCCCGAAGAGAAAGAAATTTTTACTACCCCATACTCTAGAATGCCAATCCTAAATTTTCGACCTCGATGAACGTGTGGGGGGGGGGGGGGAGGGGAAAAAAAACCTCAAAAATTTGAGAAATTCTCAGGTTTTTGCTTATATCTCGTAAACTATTTATATTTTGTCAAATTGACCGGCCAAATATAAATAACGGTTATCGTCTAAAGTCTTAAATGGCCTAAGTTGCCGAAAAGACTGTGTGTATGTGTGTGTGAATGTGAGTGTGAATGAGGAAAAAGTGTGAATGTTTAAAAAAAAAAAAGATATAAAATTCATAAACAGAAAAATATTTATATTTTGTTACCATGACAACCATTTCTCCTATCTTTCCCTATGAAGTACAAGAGTAAAGCATGCTTCAAACAATTTTGAGAGCAAAATGAGAATATACATTAGAAAGAGCATCTAAAAAAATAATTGATTTATGAATTTTAATCAAAATCGTTAGAGCGAATTTTGAGAAAATCGAAAAAAACTGAAAAAGTACATCAGTAAAGTACTAATACTCTCTGGCCGAATTTGATTAAAAGCTTATTTTCACGATCCCGGGGGTGTTTAACTTAAAAATAACATTTCAGCCTCATAGCTCAATTCCTTCATGCTTAAAATTGAACCCAGACACACCCC
>JAKCPI010025251.1:0-12043 GCA_023213315.1 Euborellia annulipes
TTTTCAGGCCTGAAGATGGTAGTTGGGCTACCGAAACTGTTGCTTGTCAGTCGCCAGACCTTAGAATAAAGCAAACAACAATACATTTTATTGCTATTCTCTAACTACAACACCTTGGTCCAATTACTGCAATCTTCCTCTTCTTTTAAATAATATTGATAATTGCACCAATCCAACGGAAAAATAAAAATTTTCATAAAACGCAAGAATAGCATTGTAATATTTTTTTTTTTCAAATTCAAGTAACAGTGGGCGCCACAAGTGCCTGATTTGGTCGAAAGTTGAACTTTGAGCTTAGGCAACCAAAAAACTTAGCTTTCTGAAGTGTTATCTTTTACACTTCAGTTGCATTAAAACAATATCATTTGTTAATTTTAAAATGATTGGTTTGGTTGACTAAGCTCAAGGCGTGGAGCCACTCTCGAGTAAATCAGGCACTTAGGGCGCCCACTGTATAATTTACAAATACTCTATGGTAAATATTACCCTGGGGTCCGAGCCCGCGACTTTTGGTACACGATGTTAGCACGCTAGCCCCTATACCAAGCCACGATAGCCTTTTCTTCTTAATTATGAAAAGAAAATTATTATTATTCCATTCCAATCCAGTGCCTTGTTTAGATTCATGGAATACACAAATGAAAAGAATACATAAATATTTCTCTATACATTTCCTATGGGAGAAATCGTAACTTTAAGAATTAATAACTCACAAAGTTATAGGAATTTCGGGATGAAAATAATTTTCCTGCAATCCCGAGAAGGTCCTCTTTATGCATATAAAATTTTATTTTAAAATTCCAACAGGATTTTATTCTTTGGAATATTTTTTTTTTTTTTTTTAAAAACATTCACACTTTTTTCACTCACACTCACACTTCACACACACATTCACACCAGTCTTTCGGCAACTCAGGCCATTTAAGACTTTTACGATATCCGTTATAGAGATCAATATTACATATAGTCCAGGCATTTATTTAAGCCATTTGGTATCCAATTGGCTTACAAAATCATCGGACTGCCTGGGGGTCCGAACCCGTGACGTTTGGTATATGAGGTTAGCACGCTAACCTCTACGCCATGCCCCGAGGGCCTTTGGAATATTTCTCTATTGAGGCATTTTTTAGTAGATTGCTGTCATTGTTAAAATAATTTGTTTATTAAAATGTTATTGTATCTCTGCCACCTGATAAAACAAAATAAATTTAAAAGCCCTCGGGGTATGGCGTAGAGGTTAGAGTGCTAACCTCATATACCAAACGTCGCGGGTTCGGACCCCAGGCAGTCCGATGATTTTATTTAAGCCATCTGGATACCAGATGGCTTAAATAAGAATGCCTGGACCCCATATATGTATATTTATCAATAACGGATATCGTAAAAAGTCTTAAATGGCCTGAGTTGCCGAAAAGACTGTATGAATGTGTGTGTGAGTGTGAGTGTGAATGAGAAAAAAGTGTGAATGTTTAAAAAAAAAAAAAAAAAAAATGTTATTGTAGCTCTGCCACCTGATAAAACCAAGTAATTTTAAAAGGACAAGTCGTGAATTTTATTTGGCGAAGACGCTAGTCCCCCTTTCCTAATTTATATAATTGGACCCTGTTACGCATTAGTGTATCAAGCGCCAGCTACCGAGTATAGAGAAAATTAACTTTAAAGTTTTTGTTTTCATTAGATTATATATAATTTTTTTTGTCAATTGTGCAAGTAACATTAAATGTAAATATTTTTAGGACATATTTCATAAAAAAAATACTATTAATTATAGCATTTGAAACAATATTCAGTGCTTAACTCAATTTTTAATTTTTTTGGCTCTTGACACACTAATGCATAACAGGGTCCAATTAATGTACAGTCGCTGTGCAGCCAAGGTTAGAATACAAGTTGTTTTAGCTAGCCCTTATTATTAATAACATATTTGCGTCACGTTCTTGAAATTCAATAGACACGGTTTCTTTTCCTGAAGAAGACCGAAACGTTGGGGAATGGAAATATTTGGTTTCTCACTTCATTTATTAAATTGTTAATTGAATCGAGCAGACATCCTTCATCAAATCTGCTAGTATTTTAATTAATATCACATCCTTGTGTAGAATGTAAACAAAAACAAACCATATATAGTCTTATATCCGGCCATCTTTTTAAAATATTTATTCGTCTTTTAGTTTGAACAAAAAAAAAAAAAAAAAAAAAAAAAGTTTAAAAATAAATTTTCACTTGACTGATGAACTTTTCGATTGATTGAGGATGAGTTGTGATTTTTTTGCTAGTATTTTGCACACACGAACATGTGCACGAATAAATAGGGCGCGACGCAGGCAGGCAGGCAGCCCTCAAGGGCGGGAGAGGGGAAGGGAGGGGAGGGGGCGTTTCCTGCCGCCCTCCATCGCCACCTGCCCTCCGCCGCCACCGACACTCATCTCCCCCCCTCCCCCCACCACCAACACAAGCAGACGTGTCTCAAACGCAAATAACCGGAAAAAAATGAAATTTCCTTTTGTTCCTTTTGCCTCCCCCCCCCCTTAAACGGCTTTCTTTGTTATTTAGCCTTTGAGATAATTTGGAAAAATATCTGTCAAATATCATTGATTTTTTTTTTTGAGGTTTATGTTGAATGTTCTTTTATCTTTTTGAACATTTTTTTCAAAGTAAAGCAAAAATGTAAGTAATGAAACAACCGAAGGTTTTGTTTCGCTAAAAGATCAAACAAAATTTACCTCTTCTCTGAAATTTGACTTATGAGCATCATATACATATAAAACCAAATAATTTTTTTTCTTTTCTTTTCTTCGGTGTACAAAAAAAAAAATGATAAAATAACTTAATTAAGGAATAGGTATGTATGGTATATAAAACAACAAACAAAGGAGATATTGAACAATTGAAAATTAAACAAATAATTATGTGTGTTGTGTAAATCAAAGAAGAACGAAATGGGGGATTCTAAAAAGGGATTAAAATTTGAAGCATAGGGACGGTAAAAAAAAAAAAGTTCTTAAATATTTATTCTCAGCATCCCCTGGACCAAATTAAGATTTTTATCTTCATTTATAGCAATCAGGATTTTTTCTAGAAATTAGCTATAAGAAAAAGTATAAATCTTCGCTCGACATTACTTAAACTCTGAAATTAGGGGCCCTCGGGGCTTGGTGTAGAGGTTAGCGTGCTAACCTCGTATACCAAAAAGTCACGGGTTCGGACCCCAGGCAGTCCGATGATTTTTATTTGGATACCAAATGGCTTAAATAAGAATGCCTGGACCCCAATATAGATATAATTCATTTATATAACGGTTATCGTCAAAGTCTTAGGCTGGTTACACACACCGATTTTGGACGGCCGGTATAAATCGGCCGATATTTTATCGGTAGCAGGTGTTGCACACTCACCGGATTTACCGGTCAAACAATCAGTTGCCACGAGGTGACACGAGGTTTTTTTTTTTTTTAACATCACACTTTTTTCCCATTCACTCACACTCCCACTCACACAGTATTTTCGGCAACTCAGGCCATTTAAGACTTAGACTATAACCGTTGTAATTAATATAAATATTGTGGGGTCAGGCATTTCGTACAAGCCTTCTGGTATCCAAATGGTTTAAATAAAATCATCGGACTGCCCTGGGTCCGAACCCGCTAAATCAGCCATTGCAATTAACACGCACTATCAAAACTAATAAACAAGTTAAAAACGTGGTAACTACAATTTCACTGAGCAGTCGAGACGGAATGGTCGGTGAAAAATCGGTGTGTGTGCAAGCGGGTATTTTAGGTCATGTACGCCACTAATTCCCCGGCACTGCCGGCGAGTGGCAGTGGCCGGCTGCTGGACCGGTATTTTACCGGCGACGATCAGGTCGGCGTGTGTGCAACGTCCCGTTCCCACGTGGTTCACTATTGGAATTTGGACGGCCGATTTCATGCCGGGTCGTCCAAAATCGGCATGGTGTAACCAGCCTTATATGGCCTAAGTTGCCGAAAAGACTGTGTGAATAGAAAAAAAAAAGTGTGAATGTTTAAAAAAAAAAACTGGAAATTTTATTGACTAGTCGCATCGCCCGACTTGGGCGGATGTTGCATATTTCACCATGATTGTCTATAACAGTAGTTTCCAACTGGTGTGTCCAAGAACACAAGAGTGCCGTGAGATATTGAGATAAACAAAAAAAAATTACCCTGGACTTAAGCCTCTAAAGTCTTGAAAGGACTTGAAATAAAATAAGTCAAATTAATTACTATCATGCACACTGCATATGTTAATAGTGATCAATTCAGTTATATGAGTATCCATCTGACAGATGAATTTATATATTTAAGTTAATTTTTTTTTTTTTTTAATTCAAGGAAGGGTGTTTAACGTTATTCCCCCAATGGTGACGTGAACTTCAAAAAGGTTGGGAAACTCTGCTCTATAGGTTAAGAAGAGTTTGAATTTTACAAGATAAACTAAAGCTATTGTAGCTATCATTATAATGTTTAGAAAATAACGATTCTTAATAGCAATTTTTAAAATATTATTTTGCCTATTTAACAAGACTGTGTTTTTTTTTTTTATTGGTGAGGCCAAACATCCCATGGCCCCCGGGAATCGAACCCAGGATCTCCGCCTTTCCGGGGCATAGGCGTGCTGTCCATTGCACCAGGCTGTTTGGCCTCACAAATAAAAAACACTCACAGTCTTGTTGAATATATCTATGGCTTGTTAAGTCCGAATCGAGGTATTTTGAATACTATTATCTTATTCAAATATATAGATCTCGAAAAATATTTAGCTATTATTTTGGCATTTTCCTCTAAACAATAACATTCACATCCGATGGAATTGACAATCATAATAATACATTGTATTAATTTTAAAATAAATGAAACCTTCAGCTGAGTTCTAATTGCTTTACATATGAAAAATATTTCCAACAAACAGCACAAGTAGAATAGAAATTAATTCAAAATTTGAAAGATTACTTTGAAAATGCAGTAAAATAATTTAAGACAAATTATTTTTCAAAATTTTTAATTAGATGATAGCTCATTACAATGTAGGTATACTACAGTTACGGTCAAACAATGGAGACCATCAACAGAATATATCAGAAGACAAATGAAAATAATGAATTATAATATATTCCAGACCTGATGATGGTCCCCAATATTATAAAAGAAATACCGGAACAACTAATTTTTGGCTGAAAAAATATTCAAATTATGAAAAATTTAGTCCCCAAAAATTTGCATGTAAAAATTTCTCGGAAATGAAATTGTATAAAATTTGGATGAAATTTTTATAATCCCAAAAAACCGATTTCGTCACGTGGACTTCGTCCAGCTAGAATTAAGAATATAAAAAATTATTACAATTTAAACAAATTTCCATAAATATTATCAATTTGTTTAAATTGTAATAATTGTTTATATTCTTAATTCCAGCTGGCCTGACGATGTCCACGTGACGAAATCGATCGCCTATAGAGTAAATAAAAATTTTAATAAATAAAAATCTGTTCGCTTTCTTCAATCTTTCTTACCTCAAATTGACAATGGCAACAGAAATAGAGCAATATATTCAACGTTTCAAATTATGAATAAAATTAAAATAATGTTGAAGACAAGTGAGGGGGAGTATATAATTCTAAATGAGCCAGGTGTGTATATTTTTATTTTAATTGCCTAAAATAATTGCAGCACATGATACAGAAAAGGCGAAGGCCAACCGTCCACCAAAGGCGAGCCGTGCGATTAGTAATAATTTAAAAAATAATTGAATTAACAAAATTAAAAAAAAAATTTCTTTTTTTTTCTTCTAAAAATAAAAACGTAGCTCTAAGATATAGAGTAGAAGGCTATGCTGTATACTTTATTATAAAAAGATAACAATATAATTCAGTGGCGTAGTGAGCTTAACTCGCGCCCGGGGCACAATACCTTTTAGCGCCCCCCCCATTCGAAAACCATATATTATATGTAAAACATACAAAATTATTATATTACACTGGCACTAAATTTAAAATATAATATTTTATAATATATTATATTTTCCAGAAATCAATTATAATAAAATTTAAAATTATCCCGCAATTTTTTTTGTTTTGCGGACCATTTGGCGCCCCTTTGTGAGTAGCGCCCGGGGTATCATAACCCCCCTTGCTCCCCCCTCGCTACGCCACTGATATAATTATCAATTCCAACTGCTCTGATGATGACACTTAAACGAAATTAATGGGAAAAAAATAAAAATTCCTATTACAATTAAAGAAAAAAAAAAGACAGTTTTGCTACTTTGTAGCCTTTTAATGAATTTTATATACAGCTGTATATAAATAAAAGTCGAAATAAACCTCTTGTTTTGCAGGTTGCCTATAATAATCCTTTTAGGCGAAGCAAACGAATTTAAATACGGAATAATAAAAGAGAGCGAAAGAATAGAATTATTGGAAGATATTGTATAGCTGATAAAAGAAGAGAAAACAAAGAAGAAAAAAAAAGTAGGGTGATTGGTAAGGCAAAGGAAAAAAAAAAAAAAAAAATGAAAAGCCGATTGACCGGCCTGGCAGCATTTGCAGGACGTAAACGTAGTTTCAGTTGAATCCTTAACTTGCTATCACTTAGGATAGGACAAAAGTGCATTTGCATTATCTCACTGCATTTATTTATTTATTTATTTATTTATTAACTAGGACATATGAGAAAACGTTGATTCAAGATAAGATTAAATGAATAATTAGGCAAACAATAGAAAGAGTGTTTTTTTTTTTTTTTTAATTTATTAGCTATATATTAAATATCATTTTCAATAAAACTGACCCACTAACGTTTTTTTAGTTGAGTCCTGGGATGAAACAAGAATAGTTTTTTTTTTGTTTTTTTTGTTTTATGACTTATAAAATTCATTTAAGATATTCACCGCGGAATGTATGGCAATTCTAAAATCTCTGGAGTTTATAGAACAGAGAAAGATTTCAGAATTTTCATCGATTCCGCAAGTGCATTAGGAGTAATAAATTTTAACTTTGTCCATCAACCGTAGGTGGGGCAGGGAAAGTTGTTTTTTTTTTTTTTAAACATTCACACTTTTTTTCTCATTCACACTCACACTCACACACACATTCACACTGTCTTTTCGGCAGCTTAGGCCATATAAGACATTTACGATAACCGTTATTTATGAATTTATATATATTAGGGGTCCAGGCATTTTTATTTAAGCTATCTGGTATCCAGATGGCTTAAATAAAATCATCGGACTGCCTGGGGTCCGAACCCGCGACGTTGGTATATGAGGTTAGCACGCTAACCTCTACACCACGCCCCGTGGGCTGGGAAAGTTAATGTAATCGTAAAAAAAAAAAAAAAAATCGAAATTGAACTGAAACTGCCAAAATGCGTTTTTGAAGTCCCCTGAATCCATTTAAGTACAGTGAGGGACAATATTGTGTCCCACCCATGCGTTTTCTATTTGTGATTATTTCATGGAAACTTTCATGGTTCAAACCTAAAAAATTTCCAATAAAAATTTTCATTTTCTTTTATAAAAACAATGAAATAATCACAAGTAGAAAACGCATGAGTGGGACTTAATATTGTCCCTCACTGTACATTGTTTGTAGATGGCGGTAAGGTTGATCAATTTTTATTATAAGGACATAGACCAAAAAAATAAATACTTTTGCGTTTTATCCGTTTATTTCTAAATATTTCGATTCCAGTGATATTGAACCATCATGTCATATTGGATGGGAGAAAGTAACGATTTGCAAAACATTCTGTGGATTGTACTGAAAATGATTCTATATCACTGGAATCGAAATATTGGTATTTTAATTAATCTTAAATTTGGACGATTATTTTGAAATTGCTTTTTTATTATATTCAAGATTATATTTAGTGACAAAAAAAAATTTAATTTAGATGGACCTGATTGTAGAGATCTCCGAAAGAGTCCTGAGTATTTTTCAAAAAGAAACTTTGGAGGAGGAAGCGTCATGGTTTGGGCAGCAATGAATCCTAAAGGAATAATCGGATTAGAATTTGTAACGCATAAAATGAACTCTTTAAATTATCAAGGTGTTTTAAAAAAACATATTTTACCTTTTTATCAGTCGAAAACACAACAAAAATTATATTTTTCAACAAGATAATGCCTCAATACATGAAGTCGCCATCTCTACAAAAACATGGCTTCAAAATGAAAATATTAAAAAGTTTTATTAAGGTGTGGTGGCTGTGTGATAATTCAGAGAGGAAGGAGCAGAGGCAGCCAAAGGGAAATAATTCTGAATGCTACAACAATTTTCCGGAGACGTTTCGGTGCATTTATTAGTGCTCCATCTTCAGTCCTTTAATTGTTTTTTGTGCTCAGAGTTAGTCCAAAATTGCTTGATATATACATATGTCTTTAATTGGTTACAATTGAACATGTATATTGTTGAACTGGCATACAATGTTTGACAATGGTCACCCAAGAAATTGATAATATATGAATCAATCTTGGGTGACCATTGTCCAAACATTGTATGCCAGTTCAACAATATACATGTTCAATTGTAACCAATTAAAGACATATGTATATATCAAGCAATTTTGGACTAACTCTGAGCACAAAAAAAAACAATTAAAGGACTGAAGATGGAGCACTAATAATGCACCGAAACGTCTCCGGAAAATTGTTGTAGCATTCAGAATTATTTCCCTTTGGCTGCCTCTGCCCTTCCTCTCTGAATTAAAGTTTTATGTTGGCCCCAAAGATCTCCAGATTTAAATATCATAGAAAATATATGGGGCATCATCGTTCGGCAGATTTATGCAAATATGAAAATATTCAACAATTGAAGGATGCGATTATCTCTGCCTCAAAAAATATTCCCCAAAAAGCGATTGATAATCTTTATGCAAGTATGATTAATAGATATGTTCAAGTGTGGCTGTGAGATGTGAAGATGGATAATTATGAGCAGGAGCAGCCAATGAATCGAACTCTGTATGCAGATTCAATCACCGGAGACGTTTCGGTTCTTTTTTTTTAAGGTCTAGAATAAAATTTTTTATTTTAAATTGGGATATTTTTATATAAGAAGGCAAAGATTCCTTTATCTACTTTTAATAAAAAAATAATACTATATTTAATATATATTAATAAATAAAATCCAGGTCACTCCCGGTCAGAATGAAAATCTTTCTATATTAGAATTATAAAATTCAATTAAGTCAATTTATTGATATAACATACTCACCAGTGAGACCATCGTAAAATATTTTTGACCTGGAATATACATGTGTAACATTTTTATGACGGAAACAACAATGTATATGCCAAAAATAACATTGACTAACTCTGTGCATTTGTACCTTCAATCGTAAGATCAATTTTTATTTCTTTTGTCTTGCAAAAATATTTTAATTTTTGTTTGATAATTTTGTACAGTAAGTTTTTTATATATACACTGTTAATATTATATGTATATTTCTAGTAAGGACTGAAGATGGTTCTTAAATAAAATCAACCGAAACGTCTCCGGTGATTGAATCTGCATACAGAGTCTATTTATTGGCTGCTCCTGCCCATAATTATCCATCTATGATTAATAGAATTTACCAAGTTATTAATCGATTAGCTAAAGCTTCTGATTATTAAAATAATTATTTTTATTTCGTTTTGTCCTAATTAATCATTAATATCTTTGTTGTTGTTATACTTTTGGTGGGTTTAAAACAATTCAAAGTTGCGTGCTCGGCTTAGTCCGACCCTTTATTTTTTAGGATTCTAAATTCAAAAGGGACTTAGAGAGAGAGAGAAAAAAAAGCAATTTTATTAATATAATTGATAGGTAATATAATCCTGAACGTGTGTTAAGAGCGGCAAGTTTTTGGGATGGTTATCCTCTGGACCATCTCTCTTGGGTCGACCTTCCTTCTTCCAAATCACTTTTTGGCACTTAACTTTTCTTGTCACGCCCTTGGAGAAGGCGGGGGGTGGTTTCTTTTCTTATCTTTAAACACACACGTGCCAAACATAACGCGATAACCATCCTGTCATCTATACATTCCCATTAACAGTTTTGTAGAAGGCAAAGAAAGAAAGGGTGGAAGAGAAGAGACAACAAACACTCCAAGGCAAACAAAACGTGTCCCTTTTAAAATATTTATGGGTGAATTGAAAAAGAAATGTAGCCATGTTGTTATATGCTATGTATTAGAGTGAGATTCTCTATTAAAAGAGGATCAATAAAATCATGAGAACCTTATGACATGTTTTTTGTGTTACTAAAGAGAAGAGGATGTGGCTGGCTGGCACTCACTATTCAATTTTACAAGAAAATCTTGTTATACATCCCGGAAATGTCTATCGATAATGGCGATCATTAACGAGAAAAGAATTTTTATTTTTATAAATCAATGAATTAAAAATCAACGCTTTCCGATTCCCACTAGCCGCCAAACGTTAAGTAATATTTAACATCCACAAGGCCTGGTTAGAAAAATCGAGAACAGAAATAAGTGTTGTTAAGCAACGCCAAGTAGTGCTGAAAATCGGGATGGGAGCCACCGATAAACAATAATTTAGCGTCACCAACTGCAAAAAAACATCACCAAAAGATAATAGATTAATCCAATCCACTTACTTATACCTCTCTTCAAGTGCTTATTGTGATTTTAGGGCGATGGAGTCAGAAAAATGAAACTTTTGCAGCTAAATTTTCTTTTATTTATATATTTTCCCTCACGGCTGACGTTTCGGCGGCAGCTGTTTTTAAAAAATATCCACACATGTGATTATTGCCAGTCGGCTTTGAAGATGGCATAGACCTCGGGCCGAAACGTCAGCCGGAGGGTAAAAATCTAAATAAAAGAAAATTTAGAATGATAGACAGGAAGAGAAGATGTCAGCCAAAAGAATAAAAAAAAAAATCTCCATTCAGAAGACGTTTCGGGTTTAATTAAATAAATCTATCATCAGTTCTTAAGAGATTATTGGCAATCTCAAGATGCAGATAGGTTTGTTATATATATAAACATATACAAAATTATATAAAAATACAATATTTGTATATCCGAGGTCATATACTCATCAGTCAACACGGCCAAGCTCGGGGTCACCAATCCTGAACTTTCGGCGCTTGGCATCACTTAACTGCAACGATTGTGATGACTGTTGCGTCCGTTGCCATAGTCCCAGGTCAATTGTGATTTTATTTAAACCAATCGACCTCCCGTCAAACAAATGTGTTTTTAATACAATTGACAACCATCGACAAAGAACTTTGGAGTAACAAATTATAATTAATTAAAAAAATTTGGAAAAAAAATTGACTCTTGTAAAATTCATAGAAAGACTGTCCGAAACGTTATTATCTTATGCGAAATTTTCTGAAATTAAATTTTTAATTAGTAGTCCGCGGGCTTGGCGTAGTTGGTAGCGGGCCTGGGGGGGGGGGGGGGGGGGGGGGGGGGGGGGGGGGGGGGGGGGGGGGGGGGGGGGGGGGGGGGGGGGGGGGGGGGGGGGGGGGGGGGGGGGGGGGGGGGGGCCTTGGTATAACTTAAATAAATAAATAATAATAATAATAGATGTCTTTATTTTTCTTGACATTTTACATTAAACAAATTTAAATAAATAAATTGTTTTAAGACCTTATTTCCTGGTTGATTTAACCGTCGGGAGAGGTCGCAATAAATCATACAATATCTCATATATTACATAGTAATGAGAAAAAAAATAGTATTACATAAGTAAAATTGGAATTCAATTCAATAATTTAAACTGAGTGACCAGAAAGGCGCGAAATAAAAAAATAAATAAATGAAATTTTAAACCATTTGGATACCAAATGGCTTAAATAAGAATGCCTGGAACACCAAAATATATTTTCCAATAATAATAATCGTCTAAAGTCTTAAATTGCCTAAGTTGCCGAAAAGACTGTGTGTATGTGTGTGTGAGAGTGTGAGTGTGAATGAGAAAAAAGTGTCTTTTTAATAAAAAAAAAAAAAAAAATAAAATAATAATAATAGTTTAATTATTTTGTGAGTATTTGCTAATCAACTGG